>JAJHZJ010000676.1:1469455-1721846 GCA_023548195.1 Bettongia penicillata ogilbyi | reverse complement strand
GTAAAAATGAAGGGGTTGGACTAAATGATCTCCTATTTTTCTTCTAGTTCTAAATTTGTGATTCTATTATAAACAACTCATCTGTAACTTAAAGTCTTAGAAATTTGCCTGGGTCACTAGGAGATTTATTGACTTTCCAAGAGTCACACAGCTGGCATGCATCAGAGATAGAATTTTAGGCCTAGGTCTGCCTGGCTCTCTAGACATTATACCATACTGATGCTAATTCCCATTCTACTTCTATTACATATGTTGGCTTTAAAAAGTAGTTGCAACATACTAATAGCTTATGTTCAGCTAAAACATGCACTTTTTTTTAAATGTGAACTGATATCAGGACAGGGCTTCATTGGTATAATGGTATAATTCACTTGTGAATCTTGGTGTTTTTTCTTCTCATAGGCACCATATAACGGATAAAGGACCACCCTAGGAATCTGGAAGACTTAGATTTAAGGCCTCTCCCTGATACTTGCTAGCCTTATGACAATGGGCAAGACAATTAACCTCTCAGTGAGCCTAAGCAACAGATATGTCCTTAAGCATGTGAGCTACAGACCACTGGCAGATCTGCATGAGTGAAAGTTTCCATGCCAGGAGTTTTCTATGTAGATAAAATCATAAATCTAGAAAAAATTAAATTCATCTCATTTTTGTTAACAGCATTTCTACCTATTCAGATGATTTTGAAGCTCAATATTGTCATCTTATATAATGCTTCGCATTTGTGACACACTTGATAGCTTCATGGTTCCTGATTTTTAAAAAAGTGAACAGAATCCTAGGGCATGAATGAAAACAATGAATAGACTCCTGTGAACAACCAGAAATCTTCCAAAAGGAAGTCCAAGACTCTTTCTAAAAACCATCACACTTCCTCCTATTATCAAACTGCTATCTAGACCCCATTAGACTGTGAGTTCCTTAAGAGAAGGGATTGTCTTTTGCCTTTCATTGTATGCCCTGGTAGACCATCTACCAAATGTTCTATGAGTTAACACCAAATAAATAGTCAAGATTTACATACAGTTATTAAGAAGTTATGATTTTACTTATTGATGCTTGAATTCAATACAATGCCAGTTTTGCACTTCCAATCTTATTAATCACAGGATTATTGTGAAATGATTTGCCTTAATCAAGATTATATAGATATTTATTATATATATATATATGCATATATACATACATGTTAAACAACTTAGAAATTTTTTCAAAAAGAGAAATGAAGTTTTGGGAAGATTATTATAACCCTAAATTTTACCACTAATTGAATTAAGCTGGTTTATCACTGGTTTCTGGAAACCATAATTTTGTAAACCATAAAATCTTATTTTAAAAGTTGTAATGATATTTGTGTATTTTCATTCTTTTTTGTTTGTTCTCTCTCCCCCCCTTCCCTCCTCCCTCTCTCTCTCTCTCCCTCTCTCCTCTCTCCCTCCATCTCTCTCTCTCTCTCTCTCTCCTCTCCTCTCTCCTCTCCTCTCTCTCTCACTCTCCTCTCTCTCTCCTCTCCTCCGTCTCTCTCTCTCTCTCCCTCTCTCTCTCTCCCTCCTCTCTCTCTCTCTCTCTCTCTCCCCCCCCCTCTCTCTCTGTCTCTGTCTTTGTCTCTTCCTCTTCCTCTCCCCCACTTTCCCCTGCCCCTCCTAAGAGATTACCAGGAACAGCTCAGAGGTCACAAATGCAAACTCTTGCAGGGATAAAAGTGATCTGTGTCTACATTGGAGGCTCACATTTATTTGAAAACAGCTCCCTTTTCCTCTTCCTATTCATCTATTTCACATGACAATTTCCTCCTTATAGTTTCTTGATCTAGTCTGCCCTTTCTATTTTAAACACCATTCTCCTTGCTGGAACAGATGGAATTGAAAGAGGAGTTAGGACTTCTCTTACCTCCCTGTTATTTGTTAACCTTCAGCCACTCTCCCCCAACCAGAGTTCTAGCCCTTATCCTCTTACTACAAATGTGTATGTACACATATATATTCAAATGTATGAAAGGAAAAAGGTTAGGGTTTTTGTAGGTTTTTTTTTTGTCTTTAAGACTTTTCATGATCTGCAGTTCTTTCTGGATCCATGTGATTCTTACTTAACCTTCTGAGGACAGTTTAGGGTAGGGGTTCTATATTTATTTCCAGATGAGGAAAAAAAGGAATTCAGGAAGATTAACTTCCACCAGCCCTGTTACACATGAAAGATCATGAAGAACCAGCTTTAGAGTCCATCCTTTGGATTGCTCATCTGGCACACTTTCCATTAGTCCCTCAACACCTCCCATCAGGCCAGGAGAGTAGTGCTGACATTTATACAATGTCTTAAGGCTTGTAAAGCACCTCACATACAATATCTTGTTTGATCCTCATAATAACCCTGGAAAATAAGTGCCATATATTTTATTCTCCCATTTTTATGGATGAGGGAAACAGAGAGCAACTGACTTTCCCTTTTTTATACAACTAGGGCATGTCAGCCATGGGACTTGAACCCAGAGGTCTTCTGACCCCAAGTCCAACACTCTTTCCACATCATCACATTGCTTCCCACTGTCGTCAGTCTCTAGTCTCCATTCAGCTGTGTGCTTTTTGAAAACAAGCACCATGTTATGCACTTTTTAAATCCCCAGCACTTAGCATAGCACCTGATACATAGTAGGTACTATTCAACAAATGCTAGTCAACTGACTGATTGACCTACTAGCAGGAAGAGGACTCCCCTGGAAAGCTAGAAATTTGTGAGAACTTCCTGATGGTTCCAGCAACTCTGAGCTTGTCCCCAGTTAGGGCAATATTCATCTGAAAAATTATTATTTTAGGGAGGCCTTTATTAACACTTGTGGACCCAGGAACGACTGAATTATAGGTCACAAAGTGCGCGCATGCACACAACACACATACACACACACACACACATACACACACAACTCAAAATAACCTCTATCTTAGGATCAGAGTTTTTCAACCCTGTTTGATCTTACTGCTCTTGTTACCTGTCTATTCCACTTGATTCCTCAGCCTTTCATCCATACCTAGACCTATGCCATCTGCCTGATGACCTTGGAATGTTATCAATCCCCTTTGCTTCTTCAGGCAATCTCCAAGAACTTGACTAGACCCTTGGACAATCCTTATTGCATCTTCTAGATCTCCCTTAATTAGCAAGTTCATCAGCTCTGGTCAACGTTATTCCATTGTTTCCCATGTCCCAGCAAGACAAGTACTGGGTTCTAGACCTAGAATTACTGTAAGATTTAGTCAAGCATCTTTGGGATAAAATTGGATTTTCTTCATGGGGGTTACAACTGTGAAAGATTAAGGAGGATCATTTAATCTACTTAAAATATACTGTGCTATATGCTAGTTTCTGCAGGTAGAGAAAAGAATATACTTAAATTTATGATGATTAAGTTAAATAAGAAAATCTATTTCCATGTCAAATTATGAAAATACTTCTGTATGTATGATCTTTCTCTTTTCTCAGCTTCACATGAAATGGTTTGAACTTCATAGTATATTCATAAGATATTATTTTTATGTACTTTGCTTTTGTTTAAAAAATTAATGATATTCAGGTTTTATTATCTGACCAGCAATCAAATTTTATGAGACTATTCCACTGTTAATATTATTAAACTTGCAAATTACACTTATCTTTACCCTTTGTGACTAGGATGATATACCTAGTGAAAGACTTTAATTTTGCACCTAAACAGCAACTTGTACACATTTTAAAATTTGGAGATATTGTTTAATATGTGTGTATGTGTGTATTTAAACACAGGGCCAAAAATCTTGTGGAACAAAGTTTAAGGTGGCCTAGAAAAAACTTTCCTTTTTCTTTTACCACTACTTCCTGCTCCCAGCTAAGCAGTTATTTGGTGCAGTGTATGGAGCCAGGAACCCAGGCATGATGGGGTCCCTTTGTTAGTTTGGTAAAACCTATAGACCCTTTCTCAGAATAAAGTTTTTAAATGCATAAAATAAAATGCGTAGGGATACAAAGGAAGCCAATTACTTTGAAAAAACAATTATGATTTTTTTTAAATTCAAGGGGACCCCAAATTAAGAACCACAGCTCCAGTGGCTTTTTATTGTCCTCTAGGATAAAATACAAATGCCTCTTTTCGATAGTTAAAACTCTTCACAATCTGGACCTAGTCTATTTTTTCTAGATTTATCTCACATTATTCTGTATCATGCAAAACTGGAATGCTTACTATTACTTAAACACAATATTCTTCCTCTATCACCTGTGCTTTTACACATGCTCTCTCCCATACCCAGAATGCCACCTCAAATGCTCTGCCTTTTCCAATCTCTCATTCCATGCTAGCCTCAGCCTTGATGTTACCTCCTAAGTGAAATCTTTTCTGAGCTCCCTCAGCTTTTTATGACCCCCTTAAATTACTTTGCATCTGAGTTGCATATATTTCATATTTATTTATCTGCCATATATATTATAGACAGCAAGGAGAATTTTAACTCATTAAGAGAAGGGATGCTGTTGTGTGGTTGTTGTTGACGTTGATACCTGGCACAGTTCCTTCCAAAAGAAAGAGTCACAGAAATCAACTGAATCAGGGTTGTGTAAGTTACAGTAACCTGGAAGAGAAAATGCTTACATATTAAAGGAAATGTCACACTTAGGTGTAGGAATACTAGGCCGCTTCCTAGGTCACAAAGTGCAAGGTAGTACAATGAACACTTTGTAATATATTTTCAATATCATCATAGTAACAAAAATCACTAGTATTTATATTGCCCTTTAATATTTTCAAAGATGTGTGTGTATGTGTGTATGTGTAGACAAACTCACTTGATCTTCACAATAACACTATGAAGTAGGTGCTATTATCACCCCCATTTTACAGATGAGGAAAATGTATCTTCTCTGGGGAATATCTGGATCTGGACAATGCCAGAAAATGTTAGGATACATAGGTATTATTTGGTGAGCCAATTTGCAAGTCTTGCAGTGACATCTCAAAATCCCCAGTGGACACTAGGAACACACATTTCACATGCAGGATATACTTTTCCAACCTTGCCTCTGGCACAAAAGTGCCTTCTCCTGGTTTTTTATGAGTGATCTTGATGTAGTTTTGAAACAATAATATTTAGTATGCAAAACATATAAATTGTTAAATGACATTCCTCACCTAAAACCTTCTTTTATGAATACTGTAATTTTGTTTCTGAATGACTTTCTCTTCAATGACCTAACTCAAAAATGGCCACAGAAATGATACTGAGGAATACAGACATGTAGAAATTCAGCAATTCATATGTATATGTAAATGTTTCATATGTATATGTAGTTTGTATGTAGATATGCTTAAAGTCCACGTCTATACATATACATACGTATGTATGGTAGGGATAGGAAAACTGTAAATTCATTGATTTTAGGAAGTCCTGTGGTGGTATATCCACCTATGGGCATTTTAATTCATGTTTTTCCTAAATCCAAGCCTGGTTCTCTATACCATATTATGAGAGAGAGAGAGAGAGAGAGAGAGAGAGAGAGAGAGAGAGAGAGAGAGACAGAGAGACAGAGAGAGAGAGAGAGAGACAGAGAGAGAGAGACAGAGAGAGAGAGGAAGAGAGACAGAGAGAGAGAGACAGAGAAAGGAAGGAAGGAAGGAAGGAAGGAAGGAAGGAAGGAAGGAAGGAAGGAAGGAAGGAAGGAAGGAAGGAAGGAAGGAAGGGAGGGAGGGAGGGAGGAGAGAGACAGAGACACAGAGATTCTGAATAACAACTCATAAATTTAGTTTATTAAAAACTCCACATACCTAAAAGAACATGTGATCTCATTAATAATCACAGTAGACACCCCCCCCCAGGATTCCTCCTTCAGTACAGTTGTTCCCAGATTTCAATGTGTCTCTGCAGAGAATTCTTCCAACATTCGGGAGATATTTTAATGATTCTTTTGCTATCTTAAGGGTACATATTTCTTGTTGCGTGACTGGATCGCCTGCTTTTTCTGGTTTTCGTGTTCTTGATATTATCATTTGTGCTGCTTCTCAAAATCTAGTCATCATCAGTAATATGCTGTACTCTACTTATACCCATTGCCCTATGAGTCACATGCAGTTTTGATTCTTCTGATGTGCTGTTGTCCATGACTCAAAACCGTCATAGTATTACTGAAAATATATTGATGCTTTAAAATGGAGTTTTGCTGAGCTTGAAACCATTCAAATCACTACACAATTTTTCAAGTACAGTCCAAATTTCTTTTCTTACTAGTGTTTCTTAGCCCAGCTAATTGACCATCAAAAGTGCTTAGCTAACATATACATGAATTGCATGACTATATATAGATATATGTATGCGTATGTTTGTATGTATATACACATTGTATATATTATGTGTATGTGTTTACGTGTATAGATTAATTCAACCAACTGCATATCATAAACTAGGTAATCCTCGTTTCTTTATCCACATTGTTTTTCCTTTATGAATAGCTAATGCAATCTTTTTCAAATCACTATTGTTTTTAAAGAGAAAGTTTTGAACTCTTCTGATATTAAATATGTGTAGTGAATGTCATTTGCAAATAAGGGCCTTCAGAGAACGTTGTTGTCGGTAGAGACCTTTCTTCTCTTTGAGCCTTTTATTAGACATCCCTTGTCACACTGATGAATCCCATAGGTATTCCTATGTCTCCCTCAGTTATGCCTCATTTGATTTCAGCATTCATTTGAGCATTGAACAATTTATAGTGGCATCTATCACAAGAATTTTCTATAGGTTTTAGCGTCTCTATGAGATGTGTCTTGTTGGAAGAAAGCCTTTAAGGCTGCATTTTGTACTACCAAGCCAAACACACCTAAAAAGAACCAAGAAGCACAGTGGAATATTACATACTTTGTATCTCTCAGTCAAGCTGTGTGATTGTAAAGATGTAGACTGCTAGAGAAAAGCTGACTGCCAAAATCTGCCTTTTCCATTCACATGTTTTCATCAAGTTAATTCTTGGTGCACATATAAACCATATTCATAGAAATTTTATGGAGATGAGAAAGTAGACAAATGAGTCAGTAGTAGCTGGTGATTTTTCAGTTGGCCATTCAGGATGGGGGGAGCAACATAAATGTATTATACTGGCTGTGATCTTTTCATTCTTTGTGTGAAAATTGATTCCTCAGTGCCTTTAAAATTTCATTCTCTTCAGCACCAGTTCCTTACATATGTATCTGGGAAACTCCGGTTGCTCCTCATCTTATATGCCATTTTAACTTTTTATGGTACGTCAGATACTAAGGTGGTAGAGTGCAAATGTGATGTTTCCAATTTCACAACGGTGAGACTTTATCTTTGTACAAATGATAGCAAGTCTGTGCTATTTCATATCTATTTTCCTCTCTCTGGTTCTATCTTCCAATGTTCTGGGGATAATCCTGCTTAGTAGATCTCATGCCAAACAAGCTTGCTACAGGTTCATTTTCTTCTCATCTATTTTTCACTGTTCTGTGAAGCAGTAATAATTATAACTTTCCATCCTCCTCCTGCAGGAGCTTTAGAATGAGCCTATAAACTCTCATTCCCTCTTCATTGCCAAGTCTCACGACTAGGGAAGGAGATTTAGAGTTGGTTGATTGAGGATATTTCTGGGTTCTTTTGGCCTGCCCATCATGGTACCTCTTTTATAAGATATATATATATATATATATATATATATATATATATATATATATATATATAACTGCTAAACTTCTCTAGAATAGTAATGATTAGGATAACTTTGATTTATCTATTTATCCTAAAACTTATTTAAACAGTTTCATTTTTTGCTCTTTCTCATTTGGAATTTAACCTTTGTTTTAACCAGTTGGTGATGTCATTGGTCCGTGCAAAACTGGTTCTGACATGATTCTTGCACCTCTAATCTCTCTTGTCTTTTCCATTATTATAACATTTAATTTTCATCAATTTAATCTTGTGCAGTATGATTCAGTGTTGGCTGTATCTAGCATCTTTCAATTCCCTTCCATATTAAAGTATTCAAAATGCACAGGTGTGAGACTTTTGAATATCCTACAAGCCTCTGAAGTCTTTCATTTCTTGATCTCAAGCCATATGTTCCAGCTGAATGTTCACAATCTTCCTCTGAGCCTACCTTTGTACTGAATTTACCCACTATTGAAATAAATGTTGACTTAGTATGGGCAACCTCTTTCACAAGGTATCTCCACTTTCTCCTCTATATAGGAAGTTGTTACTGGAGATGTAATTCATGATCTTCCTTGCTTTCGTTTATCATGATCATTAGGAGATGTAGTAGATCAGAACAAACTCTAGCTCTGGAGTCCAAGGTCCTGAGTTTAGCTCCTACCTCTACTGATTACTACCTGATTGACTCTAGAGGTCAGTGACAAAACCTTTCTGGATCTCATTTTTCTCACATTTGGAGTTGAACTAGATGTACTTTCATGGTCTCCTCCAGCTTCTGATCTGTGATACTGGTGGTAGGGAATGGGGTGAAGATGTGATTGGGAATCAGGAAACATGATTTCAGGATTGAAATTGCCCATACAGTGATGATTTATTTGCCTTTTGAGTCATGATATATCTTATTCTGTGAGTTCATTTATTTGCATCATAAAGGAGAAGCTGTTAGGGATCATTCAACCAAACTTCTTCATGTCTTCTAATTTCTTTAATATCAACAATACCCATGTAGATGTAGTTCACTTCTAGAAGGATTTCAATTCATTCATTCCTGGACAAAAATCTTGCATGATAAGTATTGTCGGTGAAACGAACATTGACAGATAATTACAGAACTGTTCTACTGTAATTAGTCTGAAATCATCTACTATTAGGAGCATCCTGAAAACTTTGGTATCTGTAGGAAATCCTTTTATTTGTACTCTGTGCCAGAAATCTTCCATGTGTTATTACTGTTGTTTTTGTTCACTCATTCCCACCATCTCCAACCCTTCATGACCCCATTTAGGGTTTTCTTGGTAAAGATACTGAAGTGGTAGAGATGAGAGGGGCAGAGCCAAGATGGTGGAGTAACAGCATGGACTTTCTAGTGATCTCTACTCACACCCAGTCAAATACCTGTAAAAATGACTCTAAACAATTTCTGGAGTGGCAGAACCCACAGAATGATGGCATGAAGGACATCTCTAGTCTAAGACAGCCTGGAAGGTGGACTGGAAGTGTCTATCCTCCTGCACTGGGAGCAGAGTGCAGTCATGAGTGGCCCATACTAGCACAGATGGGACCTGAGCAGCCCTGGGGGAGGGACTGAATCTCTGGAACCTGTGGCAGTTTCCAGGCTTCACAACTCCAAAATGCCAAGGAAAAATTGAAAGGTCAGTAGGAAAAATCTGTGGGACCTGTGTGAGAGCATAGTCATCCGGCCCCAGTTCCAGCATGGAGTAGAAGGTGGAGGAGGCCGTGGAGGAGGAGCCCACGGTAGCAACAGTAGGGGTAGAAGCAGTAAATGTTTCTGGAGCTTTAGGCCTGTGATTGTGGGGAGAATTGAGCAGCTGACAGTGCATCCTCACCCCTACTGGAAACAGAGAACTACGTTGACAAAGAGCTCAAAAGTCAGGTAAATAACTGGGAAAATGAGCAAAAGCCAGGAAAAGAATCAGTCTATAGAATCTTACTTTGGTGACAAGGAAGACCAGTGTATACAAACAGAAGAAGACTATAAGTCAATGCTGCTATAACCAAAGCCTCCAAGAAAAATGGGAATTGGTCTCAGGCCATGGAAGGGCTCAAAAAGGGTTTTGAAAATCAAGTAAGAAAAGTAGAGCAAAAAATTAGGAAGAGAAATGAGAGTGATGCAAGAAAATCATGGAAGAAGGGAAGACAGACTGGATGGGGTGCATGCTGTGCTGGAGTAGAGGTAGGGAGAGATGGGCAGAAAATTTTGAATTCAAATTCTTGTGGAAGTGAATGTTAAGAAATGAAAAATAAATAAATAATATATCAGGAAAAAATAAATGTCTGCTGAATTAAATTAAATCATTTCATAGAAGTTTCTTCAGATGAGTGCACTCCCCTCCCCCCAAAATAAGTTAATACAGGTTGGAAGAAAGTACTGAAAGAACCCAGCAAGTTTCTGATGAAATTCTGATATGCAAGATATATAGGGAAAAATCATGAAAAACGAGTCAACTGCTTGCTACAGGAGACCCAAAAACTTCTGAAGAAAATAACACTTTAAAAAACAGATTAACTCAAATGAAAAAAGAGACCCCAAAAAACAATAAGGAGAAGAATGCCCTAAAAAGCAGAATTGGTCAAATGGAAAAGGAAATCTAAAAACTCACTGAAGAAAATAATTCCTTAAAAATTAGAATGGAAGAGATGGAGGCTAATGACTTTATGAGAAACCAAGAAATCATAAAACAAAACCAAAAGAATGAAAAAATGGAAGATAATATGAAATATCTCATTGGAAAAACAATTGACCTGGAAAATAGATCCAGGAGAGATAATTTAAAAATTATGGAACTACCTGAAAGTCATGATCAAAAAAAGGACCTAGACATTATCTTTCAAGAAATTATCAAGGAAAACTGCCCTGATATTGTAGAACCATAGGGTAAAATAGATATTGAAAGAATCCACCCATCTCCTCCTGAAAGAGATTCCAAAAGGAAAACTCCTAGGAATATTTTTGCCAAATTTCAGAGCTCCCAGATAAAGGAGAAAATATTGCAAGCAGCCAGAAAGAAACAGTTCAACTACTGTGGAAATATAATCAGGATAACACAAAATCTAGCAGCTTCTACTTTAAGGGATCCAGAGTCTTTGAATATGATATTCCAGAGGTCAAAGGAACTAGCATTTAAAACAAAGAATCAGCTACCCAGAAAAACTGAGTATAATACTTCAAGGGGGAAAATGGTTATTCAATGAAATAGAGGACTTTCAAGTATTCTTGTTGAAATGACCATAACTGAATAGAAAATTTGACTTTCAAACACAAGACACAAGAAAAGCATGAAAAGGTAAACAGGAAAGAGATCATAAGGGATTTATTAAAGTTGAACTGTTTACATGCCTACATGGAAAGATCATATTTACATCACTTGAGACTTTTCTCAGTACTAGGGTGGTTGGAGGAATTATATACATGTAGTCAGAGAGAAAAGGGTGAGTTGAATTGGTAGGCATGATATCTAAAAAATAAAATTAAGGAGTGAGAGAGGAATATATTGGGAGCAGAAAGGGAGAAATAAAATGGGGCAAATTATCTCACATAAAAGAGACAAGAAAAAGCTTTTTCAGTGGAGGGGAAGAGAGGGGAAGTGAGAGGGAAAGAATGAAACTCATTCTCATCATGTTTGGCTTAAGGAGGGAATAACATGCAAATTAAATTTGGTATGAAAATCTATCTTACACTACAGGAAAGTAGAGGAGAAGGAAACAAGTGGGATGAGTAGAATGATAGAAGGGAGGGCAAATGGGAGAAGGGAGTAACTAGAAGTAAACACTTTTGGGAAGGGATAAGGTCAAATGAGAGAATAGAATAAAGGGGGGACAGAGTAGGATGGAAGGAAATATAGTTAGTCTTACACAACATGACAATTATGGGAGTCTTTTGCAAAACAACACATATATAGCCTGTATTGAATTGTTTGCCTTCTCAGTGGGGATGGGTGGGGAGGAAGGAAGGGAAAGAAGTTGGAATTCAAAGTATTAGAAATGGATGCTGAGAATGGTTCTTGCATATTACTGGGAAATAAGAAATATAGGTAATGGAGTATAGAAATCTATCTTGCCACACAAGAAAAGAGAGAAGATGGGGATAAGGGAAGGGTGGTGTTTAATAGAAGGGAGGGGAAAATGGTGAAAGGGTAATCAGAATGCAAGGTGTTATGGGGTGGAGGGAGGGTAGAGATGGGGAGAAAAATTGGAACTCAAAATTTTGTGGAAATGAATGCCATAATCTAAAAATAAATTAAAAAAAAATTAAATAAAAAGATGATTGCACATGAAAAATAAATATATAAATAAATGCTTGGGAAATGAAAAGAAACTCAGTACACCTAGAATATCAGTTCCATTCCTAGACACATCTTTGGAAATGCCTCCATGTTATCAAAATAATTAGGCTAGAATTACTTAAGTCTTTCTACCTTCAGCAAAGGGTTTGCATAAACCAAACCCTGTTTGAATGGCATTAACTGGTCTACAAAAAAAAAAAACACCAATTAAAGTGTAACATGTCTCCTCTAAAAAGAAACAGCAGATACAAAATGGATGTGAAGCTTCAGAAATGTGAATGTAAAGCTTCCTTTCCTGGGGTTATTAATGGCAGTTTTCATCAAGTGCATTTGAGTTTCAAAAAGCAATATCGTTCCAGGCCCAGTTGGAAAATAATTTCTCCTTTCAAATGAGGATTGTTCTGACATTGGAGATTTTGTCAGCATTGTATTTATTTTTTGTTCCTCTTAGGAGAGAGTGAATTTAAAGAAATCAATGTACCAATTTGTCAGATAAACATTTATAAATTTCTCAAAATATTTTTTTCCTCCTTTATGTAGCTTTGAATTGAAAGAGTAACAAGAAAACAGGAGATAACACATTCACAACCAGTGAAATTAGATGACGGGCCATGCATCGTGATTTCCTATTATACTGGACTTGGGCCCCAAATCATTTTGTGAACGAGAAGACACAAGCAGATTTCTAATTTTAATCAGTGGTGAAACAGTAATGATTCCTTATATCATGCTTTAAGGTTTGAAAAGTTCCTTATGTACATTATTTCATTTGATGCTCAAAAAAAATGTGTTGTTATCACTAGTTTGCAAATGAGGAAACTGAGGTAAATAGGGATTAAACAACTTTCCCAGGGTCTCTCACATAACAAGGGACTAAGACAGGATTTGAATTAGCTTTTCTGAGTCCAAGGCCAGTTTTCTCTATATAACACTTACTTTCCTGCTTCCTGAGGTGAGAGAACTAGCTAAAGAACCCAGAATATCTGAGTTCAAGTCACAATGATGGATAAATTACTTAATTTCTCAATATACCAGGTAACTCTCTAAAAATTTAATTTGAAGAGAAGATCCCAATTTATACTGCTAAAGGAAATTCCTTTAACAGTACTTCTTATACCAAATACATATACCCACATATATAATTTTGGAGACAATCGGATTAAGTGACTTGTCCAGAGTCACAAAACTCATAAGCGTTTGAGGCTAGATTTGAATTTGAATCCTTTTAAATACAAAGCCAGTGCTCTATCCACTGTGCCACCTAACTGTCCCTAGATCATATTTTTAAGATGTTTTTTATATTTTAAATGTAATCCTCAATAGTGAGACATATTCATTGGGTTTTATTAGAGATCTGTGAATGGTGGTATAGGGAATAAGGGAATGAAAATTTTTACTGTACTAAGTGTTTTACAAACATAATCTCATTAATCTTCTCTGAAAGAGAGAGTGAGACTGATGACTGTTCAACTCTGCCTAACTTAAATTCAATTCACAAGCAAGTCAAGATATCCCCTATGATGTCATCGGTACTCTTCAAAAATTAAAGATAAATCGCAACAACAGTCCTTTCAGCAAACTTCAAGGTATTACAGATGCTTTTATTTTCACCATTTCCATTTGAGGACATTTAAACAAGTAGGAGTTGAGTGACTTGTCCAGGGTCATACAATTAGTCAACGTGTAAAGCTGGATTTGAACTTAGTCATTCTGGACTCCAGGCCCATGACTCTACCCAGCTGTTCCCTATGATACCAGCATAGACTCATGATCATAATGCTACATTATTTTTTGAATGCTTGTATGCTTGGTACTTCATTCAAATTCTTTTTAAAATAAAAAAATGGAGGCATTGAAGTAAGTCAAGAGACTTACCCCAAGGTCATATACTGAATCAATGATAGAGGTAGGACTAAAATCCAAAGTCTCATACTTTTAGTTTTCCCCTTTTACTGGCCTATACTTTTAATAAAAGATGAATTGCTTTTCAAATAAAAATAAGATGCTTTTCCCTACCATCATAAGGCTATTTATTTTGTATTGGTTTTTCTCTCTTTTGGAGGGAGGGGATTAATTCTGATGTATAGTGTTGTTAGATAACTAGAAGAGGAGTTAGTCCACCTGTACTCTTTTGTCTGGCCCCCTTGTGATCTTAGTAGTACAAAGAACAGAGCACCTTTGAGTTTGGAGCTCACTGTTCCAAAATGGAATCAGATGTAAGACTTTGACCTAACTGACCGTATGCCCAACAAAAGCAGCCAGTCTGAGAGAACAATTGAGAAGCCAAAATAGACACCTGTTCTCATTCACCTGCTGCCCTCTTCATCCTCCTCTGTACCTTCACCAGCACTCTTTAGTAGTATGTGGTAAATGGCATCTTTAAGGAGAAATATGCTTGGATTCATTAAGCATTAAGAAAAAAAAGTCTTTTACTTGGAGTGATGGAAAAAGCCCTGGATTTGGAGTGTGAGGACCTCCCTGTGGATTCCAGCATTGCCACTGAGAACTTTAACTGCTTTTTAAAGTAGCACCCCAAGGGATTTGGGCCATGTGAACCAGGTCCATCCTGTCTGGGGGCTGATTCACAGAAAGGTTCCTCTTTTTATCTGATTCTTTGTTCTCACTAGGAGTTAATCTTAGAACACACCCCCCCCCCAAAAAAGTTTAAGTTTAGCTTATATTTAGGTTTTCTCCCAACTGTTACATAGGCACTAAACAGGCTCTCAGTATATAATATGGGAATTGAGAATGGGCCAATTTTTATTTCACCCTCATAGAAAATGTATAAGATGCTAATAGTACTCAAGCATCTACAAACAAATGTAGATACATAAAGCTTCCATATATCTTATCATTTTCCTCTGGAAAGGTAAATTTATTGCTGCCATTCTAGAAACACTCTGCCATTCAAGGAAGTCCCTCTTTTCCACAACATTGTACAACATCTCTTCAAGACTCATAGCACCACGTGATTTAAACTCCTCTTGGGAGGTAAAAGTACCTGAATTAGTAAACCCTTTCTCACTGGTCCCATACTGTCTTTATTTTCCCATTGTGCAGAACCATGAGAATGATTCTGTTTTCTCTGGATCTAGGATATGAACGCTTGAACTCAAGAACTCATACAGTTACCCAGATGACAGCTCTCAAAACTGGTACCACCCAAGAAATTTCAATTCTGTGACTAGAAGGGTAGATACCAGCATTATACCTCATAGGGAATTGAGAGTGCCCCCTCCTTCACACAGGAGGTTGCTCACAACATGGATAACAGCACCAATGTGGAACAGTGAGTAACAAACTAGCCTTGAAATCATGAAGACCTGGATTCCACTCCCACCTCTGACACATACTAATTACATTACCTCCCTTCCCCACCCCCACAACACACACATACCAAGGTAAACTATCTTCTCAATGCCCCAAGGCAACTGTAATACAGGTGCTGAATTTGTATTAATGGATGTACTTGCCACACTGCAATTTCCCTATATTAAGGCAGCTCAGACACTTAACATCTGTGTGACTGACCTTGGGCAAGTTACTTAACCTCTGCTTGCCTCAATTTCCTCACCTGTAAAATGGAAATAATGATAGCCCTTATTTTTCTGGGTTGTTGTGACAATCAAATGAGAGAATTATTTGTAAAAGCTCTTAGCTTTTACATATGCTTGACACATAGTAGGTGCTATATAAAATATTTATTCTCTTGCTTTCCCCCTGTGCTAATGAAATCATAAGTTTGGACTACATAGATATGTGTACACACATAATCACAGATATGTCAACATACATATATACACACACATAGAGGGAGCACACAGCATGCCTTAGTATATAGAACATAACTACGCTTACCTCTCTCATTATTTCTCCTCCCTAATTACCTACATGCCTACTGAACCTGAATACTTAATATAAGTAGAAAAAAAATGATTGGAGGTACATTCAGGCTTTAGGTCAGATGACTTCCATCAAATGAACTACTCAAGTTTTCCTGCTGCCAGGTAGTGTCCAGGGGTGGCAGGTCATTCCCCTCTCTTCCATAAATTAAAAATGTGAACAACACAGGTTGCCTACTAAAAGATTGCCAGACTCTAAGTAAATGTAAACCTGACTTGATCCTGGAGAGCAAATTATGAAACTTATCTCTTTTTGAGAACTTCCCAGAAATTTCCCAAGAATGCATCCTGCACTGGGGTTAGTTTACTTGTTCCATTTCCAACAGAACTTGGAGTCTACTCTGGGTCCTGGTACAATGGCAAACCCTCACTTATCTTGCCAGGAACCAAGCCCTCAAGCCCTTTCCCAGACATTTCCAAACCCTGCCACAAACTTTCACCTTCCTCTTCATTCCTCTTTTTGATAGATGAGCTTCCACATGTCCCCCAGAACTAGGCCACCAAGCTATTTTCTGCATATTTTAAAATCATGTTGCTTGGCACACATACCACCCATCCTTGCTAAATGCTCTTTACATGGAATCTTTCCCTATTTTAATTATTATTATGTAATAGGGAAAGATCCTATATTATACTATTGTAATAGAGGATGATTTTATATATAGATATAAAATGAATATTATAATGTAATGTTCCTTGAGAGTAGGTACTGTTTTGCTTGATTCTATTTATATTAATTCTCAGGACAGGAAGTATCACATACATAGTGAAAACTTAATGAAAGCTTTTTCATCCATTCTCAGCATACAGGTAGGCTTTTCCAATTATTTGTTTTTGCTTAACTGTGTTTCTTCTGTAGGAGGAGGTAAATGAGCAGGAAGAGTAAGTATATTCATCAATTAATTAAGAAAAAATTAAAGATGTCAATAAAACTAATTTTAAAAAAAGAAAGAATACCAGTTCTAATTAAGCTACTTTACATAATGTGCTTTAGGGATGCCTGACCCCATGGGGGAAAAAATGAACAGAGAATGAATATAGATAGGACCTCTAGGAAAGACAATTGTACAACTATACATATTCAGTATTAACTAGAGATTAAAAATTAATAATAATAATGATAATAGCTAGCATCTATATAAAACTAAAAGGTTATTTACATATTTCACTTAATTTGAAATGAGATTTAATGTTCGAGCCTCAGTTTCTTCATCCATAAAAAGGGAGGGGTTAAGTAATCTTCTAGGTCCTTTGAAATCTAAGTTATTTTTAATCTTTCATCTAACTCGGTAATTAACTGAAACTAAAGTGAAAGTTTGCAAGAAATTATATGTAAATGTTATTTTAAACTCTATAACAGTCATTATCAGATCAGACTAACATGATGTTTTAAGAGGTTGAATGAAAGTTTCAGTTAAGAATGACCTGGATATTTCATATAATCAGAAAATACTGTGCTGTGTAGGAGCGCTGTTAACCACCTTGTTAGGAAAAGAAACATTTTGTTAATAAATCTTTCCTGATTACTCTCAGTGATGCACAAATCCTGAGGAAGAAAATCAATACATCTCTAACATGATGTAATTTCCAAATCCCTAGTGAGGAGGTGCAAGAGTCCACAATCGATCTCATTTTTATAGGGTTCTACTAAGAAAAGGATGTCAATGATTCCAATTGCATCCTTAAGATTAAAAGGGACAATTTGGTCCGTTTCCCCAAAACAAACTGGTCACCAGCCCATGAAGTACAATCCCTTCAAATTATTGTTGCTTTTGTCAAGTTTACGGGGTATGTGATTTCTATATTCACCAAGATTTAGGACCCTTTCTGCCTTTCCGGTCATCTTACAGCTTAACCCCCTTCAAATACTCTGTAATTCAGTGACCTCTTTGGCCATACCTGGCCAGGACACTCACCTAAATTATCTGTGTTTTCACTGACTGTCTCCTATGCCTGGAACACTCTACATTTCATCCTCACCTCCTAATTTCCCTAGCTTTCTTTAGTCTCAGCTAAGGGTCTACCTTCTGTAAGAAGCCTTTGCCAGGCCTCCTTAGTACCTTCACTCTGAATTATTGTTTTAGTTGTGTCCAACTCTTTGTGACTCCATTTGGGGCTTTCTTGGCAAAGATACTGGAGTAGTTTGCCGTTTATTTCACTAGCTCATTTTATAGATGAGGAAATTTAGATGAACAGGATTAAGTGACTTGCCCAGGGTCACACTTGTAGTAAGTGTCTGAGGCCAGACTTGAACTCAGAAAGATGTCTTCCTGACTTCAGCCCCAGTGCCGAGACTACCCCCCAAATTTATTACATATATGTCTTATTTGTACATAATTGTGTTTCTGTTGTCTCTCCCATTAGCATGTAAGCTCGCTATAGGCAGGGGCTACTTTTTGCTTTTATATCCCTAGAACTTGTGTGTGTGTGTGTATGTATGTATGTGTGTACCTGGCACATGGTAGGTCCTTAATACAGGTCAATTGACTGACAATGACTAACTTGCTGATCTTTTTTCTTTACATAAGTAAAATATGAGAGACATTATTATTTAGTGCATAGTCTATTAGGCTTAGATTCAGGAAGATCTGAATTCACACTTGATAACTGTATAACTGTGAGCATGTCATTTTATCTATATGCTTCAGGCAACTTCTCAGAACTTAAGTCATAGATGGGTTGTAGTTTGAATTAGTGGAAGGAATTCTCCTACAGGGAGTCCCTTGCAAAGATGAAATCACAGAAACTTTTGTGTAAGTAGAATATGTGTTATGTGATCTTGTTACATCCTGTCCCATATCTATGGCAGATTTTGGAAAGACTCCTCACCAGATCAATTGGAAAATGATGGATTTCTCAGCCATAGCAACTGAAAAAGACCATCTACTAAAACATAGTCTGAGGGAGCTGAGTCATAGAACCTTTCAGTTTATCTCCCCCCTAGGGGATGAGGATGGAGCTGATTTATGATTTCATTGTTACGGTGTTCTGATCAGAAACTCCTTTACTACTGCTGGTCAACACCTGCTCTGTAACATACCCTAATACCCATGCCTTGATTATTTCTCCCTTAGTAGATGACAATGAAAGAAACAATCATTTTCCTTCCTTTTTATTAGTTTAATAGCATTTTATTTTTCCCCAGTTACATATCAAGAAAATTTTTACCATTCAGTTTTACGAGATTTTGAGTTACACATTTTTCTCCATTCCCTCTCTCTCCTTTCCCTTCTTCTGAAAATAATGGGCAGTTTGATATAGTTTATAATGTACTATCATGTAAAAATGGTTCCATATTAGTTTGTGAAAGAAACAGATCAAAAGAAAAAAAACATGAGAAAGAATAAAACAATTTAAATATGCTTCCATCTGCATTCTGAGTCCATCCCTTCTTTATGTGGATGTGGATAGTATTTTCCTTCTGAGCTCTTTGTACTTGTCTTGCATCATTGTGTTGCTGAGAAAAACTGAGTCATTCATCGCACAATGTTGCTGATACTGTTTACAGTGTTTCCTTGGTTCTCATTTCACTTTGCATTAATTTCTACAGATCTATCCAGTTTTGTTTTTTCTGAAGTCTTTATGTTCATTATTTCTTACAGCACAATAGTATTCCGTTATATTCATATATCACAACTTGTTCAGTCATTCCCCAAATGATGGGCATCCCCCCAATTTCTAATATTTTTGCCACCATGAAAAGGGCTGCTTTAAATATGTTCTCACATGTTTATTTTGGACACATTTCTCTTTTTTTAATCTTGTTGGGTTATAGACCTAGTAGGGGTATTGCTAGACCAAAAGATATGCACAGTATGGTTGTTCTTTGGGTATAGTTCAAAATTGTTCAATAGAATGAATAGATCAGTTCACAACTCCACAAACTCTCCAAAGAGTGAGAGTTTTGTTTCTTCATTGCCTATTCTAATTTCTTCCATTTCTTTTTCTTCTCTTATTGCTAACATTTCTATTACTATGTTGAATAATAGTGATAATAATGGGCATCCTTGCTTTGCCTCTATTGGGAAGGCTTCTAGCTTATCACCATTAGAGATAATGCTTGCTTATGGTTTTAGGTAGATACAGCTTATCATTTTAATAAATGATCCCTTTATCCCTATGCTCTCTCGTATTTTTAGCAGAAAAGGATACTGTATTTTGTCAAAAGCATTTTCAACATCTGTTGAGATAATCCTATGATTTCTATTGGTTTTGTTATTGATTTCTCAATTTTGATGATAGTTTTCCCAATAATGCTTTGACCTTTCATTCCTGGTATAAATCCCACCTGATCATAGTGTATCATCCTTGCAAGGTATTGCTATAATTACCTTTCTAATATTGTGTTCAAAAATTGTTTTATATCAATATTCATTAGAGAAATTACTTTATATTTTTCTTTCTCTGTTTTAGCTCTTCCTGATTTAGGTATCAGCACCATATTTGTGTCATAAAAGGAGTTTATTAGGATTTCTCCTTTACTGTTTCTCAAAATAGTTTATGTACTTCTGTGATTAATTTTTCTTTAAATGTTTGGTAGGATTCATTCATGGACCTATCTGGCCCTGGGTTTTGTTTTTTTTTAGATAGTTCATCAATAGCTTGTTCAATTTCTTTTCTAAGATAGGATTATTTTGGGATTCTTTTTCCTGATCTGTTAATCTAGGTGATTTGTATTTTCATAAATACTCATCAATTTCACTCAGAATGACAAATTTATTGGTATATAATTGGGAAACATATTTCCTAAAGATTGCTTTAATTTCTTTTTCATTGATGTTGATTATACCCTTTGCATTTTTCATATTGGATATTTGCTTTTCTTTTTTTAAATCAAATTAATCAATGACTTTTTTATTAGAGTTTTTGTCTTGATAAAACAGCTCCTAAATTTATTTATTAGCTCAATACATTTTTTATTTTGGTTTTGGTTTTTATTTTCAATCTTATTAACTTGACTATTGACTTTCAGAATTTTCAATTTGATGCTAAATTGGGAATTTTTTATTTTTTCCTTTTTCAGTTTTTTAGGTTCATGCCCAGTTCAGTGATCTGTTCCTTTTCCATTTTGTTGATGTAAAAATTTAGAGAAATAATTTTTCCCTATGCACTACTTAGGCAGCATCCCATAAATTTTGATATGTTGTCTCATTGCTTTCATTCTCTTTAATAAAATTATTAATTGTTTCTGTCATTTGTTCTTTGACTCTTTTATTCTTTGGCATTAGGTTATTTAGTTTCCAATAATTTTTAATCTATATTTCCATGCCTTTGCATTATGATCCAAAAAGAATACAGTTACTCTTTCTACCTTTTTACATTTGACCTTGAAGGTTTATGCCCTATTATATTGTCAAGATTTGTGTAGGTGCCATGTGCTACTGAGAAAAGTGTATATTCCTTTCAGTTTCAATTCAGTTTTCTCCAAAGGTCTGTCATAGCTAACTTTTCTAATATTCTATTTGCTTCCTTAGTTTCTCTCTTTTATTTTTGGTTGGATTTATTGAATTCAGAGAGGGGACAGTTGAGGTTCCCCACTAGTATAATTTTGCTATCTGTATCTTTCTGTAACTCACAACTCATTTAATAATTTGTAAGCTATCTCACTTATATCATAAATTGATATCTCTTCATTTTCTGTGGTATCTTTTAGCAAGATATAGTTTCCTTCCTTATCACTTTTAATTAGATCCATTTTTGCTTTTACTTTGTGTGAGATCAGGATTGATATCCTGGCTTTTTTTTTTTGCTTCAGCTAAACCATAATAGATTCTACTCTATCCCTCACCTTTGCTTTATGTGTGTCTCTGATTCACATGTGTTTCTTGTAAGCAGCATACTGTAGGATTCTGATATTTGATCCTCTATACTATCTGCTTCCATTTTATGGGAGAGTTCATCTGATTCACATTCACAGTTGTGATTACTAATTGTGTATTTCTCTCCATCATATTCTTCCTCCTGTTTGTCCTCTCTCTCCTTTTACCATTTCCCTCCTTACCAGTGTTTTGCTTCTAACAGTGCCCTTGATCTTCTCTCCCTTTTGTCAGTTCTGCTTTCCTTCCCTCCTGCTTGATATAATGTCTTTCCCTCCTACTTCTCTGTGGGGTAAGATAGCCTTCTATATCCAACTGAGTATGTATTTTATTCCCTTCTTGAGTCAATACTAATGAGTAAGGTTCCAGCTACACTTGTTGCTCCACATCCCATTTTCTCTTCTGCTGTAATAGGTCTTTTATGCCTCTTTATGTAAAATAATTTACCTCATTCTATCTCTCCTTTCTTCTGTACGAATGACACTCCTTTCTCATCCCTTAATTTTTTATGTCATTGCCTCAAATTCACCTTATATCCCATATTCTCTCACTATGCATATTCCTTCTAGTTGTACTATTAGTGATACAATTTTTAAGAATTACAAGTATCATCTTCCCATGTAGAATTATAAACAGTTTATCTCTGTTGAGTCCCTTATATTTTATGTTCTGTTTTTAATTTCTTATGCCTCTCTTGGGTCTTGATATTGGGGGACAAATTTTTGCTTTAGTTCAGGTCTTCTACTTATGAAAGCTTAAAGTTCTTTTATTTCATTGAAAGATCTTTCTTTTCCCTTGATATATTATGCTTAATTTCACTGGGCATGTGATTCTTGGCTGTGGTCTTAGCTCCTTTGCCTTCCAGAATATAATGTTCCATGACATCCATGCTCAAATGTTGTAGCTGTCAAGTCCTGTGTAATGCTTATTTTAACTCCCCATTGTTTGAATTGTTTAATTTTGGCCACTTCTAGTATTTTTTCATTGACTTGATAGTTTTGAAATTTGACTGTAATGTTCTGTGTGTTTTTATTTTGGAATCTCTGTCCTGAAGTGATCTGAGGATTCTTTCTGTGCCTATTTTGCTCTCTGGTTTCAGATTATCAGGGCAGTTTCCCTTGATAATTTCTTCGAAAAATTCTGTCAAGGTCCTCCTTTTGATTATGGCTTTTAGATAGTCCCATGATCTGAATATTGCCTTTCCCGGATCTACTTTCCAGGTCAGTTGTTTTTCCCATTCAATACTTTACATTTTCTTCCATTTTTTCTATCTTTTAATTTTGTTCGATTTAATTCTTGATATCTCAAAGACTTATTAGCTTCCATTTACCCAACTCTAACTTTTAAGGTCATGTTTTCCTCAATTAGTTTTTATGCTTTCTTTTCCATTTGGCCAGTTGCACTCTTTAAGGAATCATTTTCTTCAGTGGATTTTTGTTATTTCCTTTTCCATTTGGTTGGTTCTGCTTTATAAGCAGTTTTTGATACTGTGACTAATATGGAAATATGTTTTACATGAAAGCATATGTATAGCCTGTTATCAAATTGTCTGCCATTTTAGGGAATATGGGGAGTGTGGAGAAGAGGGAGAAAAATTCTTCTGCATCATGCAATGAGCTAGGGCAATTCCAAAAAACCCATGAGGGAAAACATCCAGAGAAAGAAATATGGAGTCTGAATGAAGATTGAAGTATACCACTCTCTCTCTAAATCAGATTGTATATTGTCTTTGAGGAAGTGTAGGGGAAAGAGGGGAAAAATTTAAAACTTAAAATCTTCTAAAAGTGAATGGTGAAAACTAAAACTAACTAAATAAATATTTTTAAAAATTTAAAAAAAGGATTGATGGACTCAATGTAGATTGAAGCAGACTTTTTTCACATTATTCTTTTTGTGTGTGTTTATTTTCCTTTTGATATGTTTCTTATCCCACAATTGTGACTAATATGGAAATATGTTTTACATGAAATCACATGTATAACCTATATCAAATTGCCTACTATTTAAGTAATAGGGGAAAGGTGGGGAAAGAGAAAAATTTGAAATTCAAAATCTTGTAAAAATGAATGCCAAAAATTGTCTTGACGTGTAATTGAGGAAAATAAAATACTATTTTAAAAAGCAATTCTCTTGCATTACTTTTCCCAATTTTCTTCTACCTGTCATATGATTTTTAAGCTCCTTTTTTGAGTTCCTCTATGAGGTTTCTCTGGGCTTGAGAAAAGTTCCCATTTTTCTTTGGGGTTTTGGCTCTATCTGTTTTGGCATTGTCTTGTTCTGAGTTTGTGTCTTGGTCTTCCTTGTCACCATAATAACTTTCTACAGTCAGATTATTTTTTCATTGTTTTTTGCTCATCCTCTTGGGGGGTCTTTTTCCTTTCTTTTAAAATTGATCTCTGTTCTCAGGGTGGAAGGAACTCTGTCTCAGTCTTCTCATACCAGTGACTGACAGCCCTGGCTGTTTACCTGGTGTTAAACTAATTTTGCCTTGAGTCCCACAGGGGACCCTCCTGTTTGCGGTGCATTGAGGGGGTCTGATAGGGGATGGATGGCACTGCTGGAGTCCATAGATGTTTAACAGTTTACCTAGTGCTGAGCTGGGGTCCTAATGGTGCTGTCTGGCATGCCCTGAGGACTTGTGGAGTGCTTCTGTATTTCCTCAGGGCTACACTGAAGTACATGGAAGTCTGGCTCCTGGAGGTTGCCTGTTTACTCTGAGCTACTCTAAAGCCCATGTCAGTTCTCAGACATTGAGTCTGCTGGTTCCCATGACTATAATAAGGGATAGGGGCTTCTGGTGACATTTGCCTGCTCTACCACACTCAGAATCTCCCATTGGTTTGCTGAAGTGTGGCTTGCTGCTGACTTGCTGGAAAGTTCCCTGTCTTAGAATGTACTCTCCTTTTACCTAAATGAGACAGATCTTTCCTGCCAATCCTCCAAGCCTCTCAGGCTAAAAGACTCCTCTACTCCATCTTTCTGTGAATTCCATTGTTCCAGGATTTGGTTGTTTTGCTCTCTGGACCTAGAATATCAAGACAGTTTTCCCTGGTAATTTCATGAAAGATGATGTCTAGGTTCTTTTTTTGATCATAGCTTTCAGGTAGTCCCATAATTTTTAAATTATCTCCAATGAGATATTTCACATTATCTTCCATTTTTTAATTCTTTTGATTTTGTTTTGTAATTTCTTGGTTTCTCATAAAGTATTAGCTTCTATGTGTTCCATTCCAATTTTTAAAGAACTATTTTCTTCAGTGAACTTTAGACCCTTCAGAAGCAGCCTTCACCAGGTGGCTGCCACTGCCTTGAGGCTGAGGTCTGGCCTGAAGCCTAGATTAAGGCCCATGCTGGAGACAGGGCTGGGGTCTAGGTCACAATCCCTTCTCAGCCAAGTGAGAGACCCCTCCCACTGACCTTACAAGTTGCCTTTGGTGTTTATGGGTTGAGAAGTTTGGAAACCACAACAGGCACCAGTGATTCAGTCCTGAAAGACCTGCTCTAGCTCTTTATTTGCCAGTGCAGCCCAAGATAAACTGCACTCTGCTTCCAGTACAGTGCAATAGACCCTTCCTGTCCATCTTCCAGATTGTCTTGGGTTGAAAATTTGCTTCAGTGTGTCCTTTTGTGGATTCTGGTGCTTCAGAATTTGTATAGAGCCATTTTTATAGGTTTTTTGAGGGGTTTGGGGCAAGAGTTCTAGTAGGTCCCTGCTCCTACTGCACCATCCTGGCTCCACTCCCCCTGCCCCGATTTTTGAACTTTTTTAACCCATAATTTAGTACCAAATAAACTTTTAGAACACAGGTTTCCATACATAGAACCAGTAGGGTGCTAATTAAGGTTCAGTTGTGTGGGAAGCTGACAAAATACTATTGATGAAGCAACATGTAGCCCCAGGAAAGTCACTCAACATACCAGAAAGAAATATATTTTTCAGAGTAGAGACAAAGGTGAGGGGAAAAGTGGAATTGGGTCCAGCATTAATATGCTACTTCTCCCAGCCCTATGACTGACTTTGTTCTCTGCCAAAATGCCATATAGATATGTTTAGCATAACATGCCTTTGCTAAGTACTACTACATACCAGATATTTTGCTATATATTGTAAAATATAAAAATGAAAGTGATAGATGGAATTTATAATCTATTCAGGGAGATAAGAAGATAAAAATAATTTAACGTAATTCTCACATAAAATAGAATATGGTAAATATAAAGGGGAGAGGCCCTTAGTTATTAATCATGTATTACATTCATAGCACTGATCTTGGGTTTGGGGGTTATAGCAGTCATTCATACTCTTAATCTTTTTTTAAGGAGGATATGATGTCTTCCTTGAACTTATTTTAAATAATCTTTATCTTTCTGTATCTAAAGTAGCCAAAACCTAAGCTTAGTAAGTTCAGATACATATTTATGTGAACATACATGTTTGTGTATTTCTGTGTGGAGTTAGTGTGTGTATATGTGTGTGTGTATACACATATATGTTTAGGATTTGTATATTAAAAATTATATTTTGATCAGGAAAATGTGTATACCACCCTCCAAACTAGTTTGTAAAAGTGTTGAATGTAAAGTTATTAGTTTTTACCAATTTCACAAAACTATTTAATTCTATATTCTTATACTGAGTAGTTAGATTGTGATGATGGGAGGAATTGTCAATCTGCTGAACATCTGATGAGGATTTGGCTAATTTGTCCAAGTAGTTGGATGATTTCTCAGCCACAGAATGATAGGACAGTCTAGATGGGTACTTGAGACAGTTGCTAAGGTCTTCTGAAGAGCTCAATGGAACCAAAAGATGAGGTTTCCTTAAGCATAAGAGCCAATGTTGTACATCCCCAGAGCCAGGAAGACCTAGTCAGTCCTGTCTCTTATGCATATAAACTCTGTGCTCTATATATGGATAAGTCACTTAACCTCATAATGTTGTAGGAAGCTTTGTGAGACTATAAGTTGCAGAGAAGGTGCCAACCTCTATTAGTAGAAAGCGCTTGCTCACTTTAGACCTGTTTTAGTGAAAACATAAGCCTAGTCCCTATCCCCCATGCATGTTTGACTAAGTGCCTGGCACTTAGTAAAGTAGGCACTTAAAATGCTTTTAAATTGATTAATTTGTGAAGAAAATATGTTGGTTTCTGTGCACTTAGCTGGAAGGGTGGCAGTTGTTCAGTAATATTAAATCATGATTCTTCAGTTTAGATCATAACAGTATTATCATGAATAAGATGGAAAAAATTCATATTCTTCCCTTCCTCCTCGAATGACACAGCTATAATGACTATAACAAATAAAGTGCCCTAATTACGGAAATAACTTTGTAAGGATTTGGAGGTTTTATTCAGACTAAGATTTTAAGTCTTTACTTTTGATGTTGAGTCATGTCAGTTGTGCCTTACTCTTCGTGACCCCATTTGGGATTTTCCTGGCAAAGATACTGGATTAGTTTTCTATTTCCTTCTTCAGTTCATTTTACCTATGAGGAAACTGAGGCGAACAGAGTTAAATGACTTGCCCAGAGTAAGTATCTAAGGCCAGATTTGAATTTATGAAGATGCCTTCCTGATTCCAAGCCCAGTGCTCTCTTCCACCTAGCTGCTCAGAAGTGATATATAAATGGTAGTCAATGTCATTATTATTATCCTCTTTCTCTTCCTTCTCCTGTTCCTCATCACCAGGTATCGGGCATTTTACCAAGTGCTGAAGATTGAAAGAAATAACAGCTCCTACTCTCAAGGCATTTATTTCTGCTATTTCACTTTTCCAGCAACCATTCTTTTCTTCCATCTTGCCTATATGACAGATTGATAAAGTTAATTAAACAGTCTTTTCATTATGTACTAAAATACACAAACACATACATAACTTTTGGAGTTCACAAGAAAACTGAATTTCCCTGGAACCCATCTTAGCATGCAGAAAAAGTTCTTAACCTGTTTTTTGAGTCATGAATTCCTTTGTTATTCTGAGAGAATTTGTGGACTCCTCAGAATGTTTTTAAATTCAAAAAATCAAATTCATAGGATTATCAAGGAAAAGATTATATTGAAATAAAGATGGAACTTTCCCCGACCAAGATGGTGCATCCGTCTTCCAAAATCTGTCAAATGGCTCTTGGGAGTGCCCCAATTTAAGATCCCCTAATCTCAAAATAATGAACTTAATCTCTTGTTTGAAGGAGAACACATTCCTTGAGGAGAGATGGGAGAAAGGATCTTCATCACACTTATTGAAGCTTCACATGGAATCTAGTTGTTATAAGACTTTAGGAGAGCATTGATGCCTGCAATTGGTCTCTCTCAAAGCAAGGTATATCTCTCTCAGAAATTTTGACTAAATAATATATTTTTAGCACTAGAGTAAAAGGTTTTGTTTAGCTAGGTTTGCTAATCTTTAAATTAACACCCTCTTTGGCACCATTAGTAACAGCTTGTTGGCCCCACTATAGAATTGCCCTGAGCTATGCATGGCTCTCTTTGTGACTCATGAATTACTTAGTAGAGTAGGAGGGCTGTTTTATTTCAGTGCTTCCTATAAAAGAGCAAAGGAATTCCTCCCTCCATCCTGTGGGTCTGAGAACAAGTGATAATGTTCTGGGATTCATTTCTGAAATCTTTATTCAACACCCTTTAATAATATGCTTATTAGATGCTTACTTATTCCTGAAAATCATCTTGGCTGGTCTTAAAACCAGAAAGGCCTGGGTTCACCTACTGCCTCAGACCCATAGAAGCAGTATAAACACTAGGTGTCTTAATACAATGTCTTTAACTTTTAGGTGCTCATCCAGACAACTAGCTAAGAATGTGTTAGAAAGAAGGCACTGGCCTGCTTTGGCAGAGAGAGTTTCCTCCCCAGAGATTTCCCTTTGCCCATGAATTTACAATTCCAGTCTTCACAGCCTCTCCTTTACCAACTCCCAGACCCCTGCCACGGATGAGGTAGCTAGTCTCTGGGCTTGTAAGAAAGGTTCAGTAGATTAAATATGGCCTGGATCCATTTACTGGAAGAATCGTTAAGTGAGAATTCATGGGAGCAAAATGGTAATTTCAGAAGGTGAGCTAAGAAATTTGTGGTAAGAACAGACAATATACATCTAACACAGTTTGGGTTTAGAACTAACTGACTAGATGGATCAAATGAGTGTTGATTAATTGATTTGAAGAGGTACTCGATGTAAAGGAAAATGCAGTAATTTTGAAGTTAAAGGACCTGGTTCCTCTGGATTTTAATACTGAATTTGTTACTTTAGTATATTAGTCAACAAGTGTTTATTAAGTATTTACTTTGTGCTAGCACAGTGCTAAACACTGGAAATGCAAATACAAAGAACAAAATAATCCATGCTGTCAAGCATCTTGTATTCTAAGTTATACTAGTGATATGAGTGTGGGCAAGTGATATGGTCTGAGGACACTTTTCTGAACTTTAGCTTTCTCATCCATGAAAGGGAAAGGAGATGGTAGTAGATCATTTCTAAGGCTCATCTAATCAGCCTAAGTGCTATATTCTGTAGGAAGCCTTTCCCATGTACCTTAACTACTGGATCCTTCCTCTTTTTTTTTGTTAAATTTTGTTAAATTCAATTATATTTTCAGTTCTGAATTCTCTCCCTCTCTCTTCTTCTACCTTCATTAACAAGCAAGACAAATAAACCCTATCACAAATATGTAAGATCAGTGTGTTGAATGTGGCTTTTTCTGAAGCAATCAGATTATAGGTGAAGGTTTGCTTATAAAAAGAAAGGGAGGGAGGGAGAAAGGAAGAAAGAAAGGGAGAGAGAGAAAGAAAGAGAAAAGAAGAAAGAAGAAAGAAAGAAGAAAGAAAGAAAGAAAGAAAGAGAGAGAGAGAGAGAAAGAAAGAAAGAAAGAAAGAAAGAAGAAGAAGAAAGAAAGAAAGAAAGAAAGAAAGAAAGAAAGAAAGAAAGAAAGAAAGAAAGAAAGAAAGAAAGAAAGAAAGAAAGATGATATTAAAAATTTCCTGCATTCACCATGTTTTTAAAGGAAAGAAAGGAATAAATCTTCATCATCTGCACTCTGTCCATCACATTTTTATATGGAGGTAAATGGTGTGATTCACCACTAGTTCTTTGGAAACGCAGTTGATTACTGTGCTGATTAGAGTGACTTAGTCTTTCAAAGTTAATTTTCTTGACAACTTTGTTGCTGTTATATAAATTGTTCACCTGGTTCTACTCCTTTCACTTTGTGTCAATTCATACAAGTCTTCACAGATTTTTTTTGAAACCATCTCTTCCTCATTTCTTATACTACAATAATATTTCATTGTATTTATAAATCATAACTTGTTTTTATCATTTTCCAATAATTGGTATTTCCTCAGCTTCTAATCTTTTGCTACCACGAAAAGAGAGGTAATAAATATTTTTATGCATTTGGGTCCTTTTCCTCTTTTTTATAAAATCTCTTTGAGGTATAGACATGGTAATGGAATTGCTGGGGTCAAAGAAGACACACAATTTCATAGCTCTTTGGGCATACTAAATGCTTCCCAGAATGCTTTTTTTGACTATTTCACAGCTCCACCAACAATGTATAAGGATACTTGTTTTACCATAGCTCCTCTAGCTTTTGTTGTAGTCCTTTGTCACCTTAACCAACCAGATGATAGTGAAATGGTACTTTAGAGATGTTTTGATCTGTATTTCTTTAATTATTAATGATTTATAGGTCATTTTTTTTCAAATATGCCTATTGATAGATTAGATTTCTCTCTTTTAAAAGTCCCTATTCATATCATTTGACTAACCAATGAGGAAGCCTTCCCTCCTAAAAGGGAGCTATGTCTTCTACTCTCTTTGTATCCTATGTATATTTAGTTATTTACATGTTCTCTACTCAATTAGGAATGTAATCACTTTGAAAGCAGAGACTATTTACCTTTCTGGATATCTCTGCCACTTAGCTTGGTGAGTGGAACAGAGTAAGCACATGCTTATTAATTGATCAATCTATGGGATTTTAGTGAGACATCTTTAGTGAAAAGTGCCATATGGCTTAGTTCATTGGCCCAGTTCTGCATATTTATCAATGAATTGAATAAAAGAATGCTTTAGAGGGAAAGCTAATATGTTGGATGACAGAACCAGTATCTACCAAGATTTTAAAGGTTCAAATGGTGCGCTAAGGGTAAAAAATGAAATACAAAAGGTCAAATAGTGAAAAATATTTTCACAAGGACAAGACTGAGGAAATGTGCCTATGAAGTAGTTCATATGAAGATGGTAGCAGTTCTCATGACCTCCGAGCTTCATACAAATCAACAATGTGACAGAGTATCTCCTCCCCCCACCAAGAAAAAAAATAGTCCACCAATAGTTTCCTTGCCAGTGAGAGTGGGGTTATAGTTCTACTATAGTCTGGTCTTGTCAGATTGTAGCTGAAGCACTTGGGTTTATGAGGAAAACCCAAGACTGTAAGATGTCCAGAAAAAGGCATCCAAAATGATAAATTGACTCACAATTGTGGCATATAAAATTTAGTTGAAGGAATTGATCATATTTAGCTTGGAGAAGTCTTAGGGGACATATGATAACAGTCTCCAAATAAAAGAAGGGTTGGCATATGGAATGCCTGTGCATTCTGTGCCTGGCAGATTCATGGACAATCTGAGGGAGTTACAGGGAGGCAGGCTTAAACTAAACATAAAAAAATGTTATTGCAATTAAAGCTACACAAAAATGAAACAAATCATTCTATGATATTGGAGAAATGAGAGTAAGACATTGGGAGTAATGTTTAGATAGAATTCAAGTTATTCTCATGGTTTTGGCATGGGCTAAACTAGGTCTCTGACATGGGACTAAATAACCATCAAGAATTTATTTTGTATCTACTATGTGTCAGGGACTGGAGACACAAAGACAAAAACAAAATTATCTACCCTCATTGGGCTTCTATTCAATCATAAGAAACATTTTGCACTTATATAAGTACATATAAGGTATTCACAAGAGAAATAAAACATCTTCTGGAAGGGAAGAAATTAGCAACTGGAGAAATGTGGAAAACTGCTTGCAGATGGTAGTGTTTGACCAGTAGTTCGAAGAAAACCAGAGCTACCCAGAAGTCTCCTTAATCTGCAGGTTTATAGAGGAAACAGCAGGATGTATTCAAAAGAGTGTTGATGCTGCAGTCTTGAGACCTGAGTTTGAATTCTGACTCTGTCACTACCTATGCGACTGTGGACCTCAGTGGGTCTCAGCTCACCCAGGTGTACACTGAAGGCTTAAGACTTAAATGATCTCCAATATCTCTTCTAACTCTAGATCTGTGGTTATCCTCTGAGCTCCAATAATACTTGAATATCATAAAAAATGAATGTAAGAGAGGAAATTCTTTATCAACAGTATTTTATATGATTCTAACATTAAAAAGCAAATATAGAGCTCCAAAAAGGAAAATTTCAAAGAAGCCCCTTTTCTTTAATTTTCCCAGGAATTTTAATTTTTTTTCTAACTGGATTTAAAAAACTCTGATTAAAAACTGTGCTTATTGGACTATAAGCCTGCGTAGGCTTCCTGTACTCTACAATCCATGGAAAGTAATTGTTATCAATCATAAATAAAATTAATTCTTAAGTGATATTATATTAAGTAAACCTAGAACATAAAAAAAGAAATTATTAGTAAATGTGTTAAGTAGATAAGAGTTCTTGGTTCTATATGATATTATTCCTTAGTAGAAAAATACAATTACAGGATTTCAGAGCTAGAAATCTAAGGACATCACCTAAACCAGTCCCCTTATTTCAAAGACAAGGGGAAAGAGAAATTCCAAGAGCTTAAGATTGTCCAAGGACATAAAATTGTTAAGTGACAGAGCCAGGATTTGAATCTACATGTCCTGCTACTAAAATTACTACTCTTTATACGAGAGAAGATTTTCCATTGCTGATGGAGGGTCACTATGTATATCAGAATATTAAGCAGTAAATGGTCTTTTCATATGTTCCTTTGCTACAGATATATAGTTTTACAATTATTTTATTTTTTCATGCTTTCTTGTGCAGTTATCTTATTTTATCCTCACAAGAACTCTGCAGTAGAAGTATTAATATCTTCATTTTACAGATGAGAAACTGAAATGTAGAGAAACATTATTTGTTGCCAAAGATGTAAATGAAACCTGATCATTTCAGTCCATTGTATGGGCATTTCTATTAGTACAGATCTCTGGCTTGTTATAAGAAAAACATATGACTGATTTTTTTCCAGTTTTACTTGTGTACAGCAACATATTTTCATATCTTGGTGAACATGAACATATCTTGGTCAGGTACATATTAGATGTCTGTAGAAAGGCATGTACATTTCAATCCTCTTAGTCAAATAATTGAATTTTAAAAAATCTATAGCAACAGCAAGCAATTATTTAAGTCTCTGATCTATGTGAAAATTGTGAATATTCTCTGCCCAGTTTTTAATTGGCAGTCATTTATGCCAGAAACTGTCATCTCAGGTGATGATAATTTATTCCTTTGTTAAAAGTCCTAACACAAAATCCAGTGACTGAATCTCTGAATCATAACTGAGGTACATTTTTAAGAAGTTTTGGTGTTTGCTTAGCAGCCAACTAAGATAAATACATAATGCAATTATATACATACATACATATGAATATATATGTACATATATGGAAATGCATATATTTTACACATCATCTACCAATAGATAGGGATACATATGTGAATATATACATAACACTTTTGACTAAAGTTGTATAAGTGATGTTTTAATCTGAATATGACATATCCATTATGTCTCATCTTTTGCCTTTACTCTACCATCTGAGCCTGTTAAGATGCTGGGTCCCAATTATCATCCAGTATATTAGTATTTCCTCCATATTAAATAGAACTGGACAAAGAACCAAACTGTGTGATACTCCACTGTATGCATACACATATATGTATATACATATTTCCATGTATACATAAAATACACATATCCATGAAACCCAAACCAATTGTTCCATCTAGTGCAAATACATAATTAAGTCACTAATTGACTTTGTATACACCCAATCAAACAGGAAAAAAAAGGTTGTTCTACTGAATTTTTCACTTTTCAATTGATTGTTATTATGTTGACACTGTCTCAGAGGACTTTAGTTTCTGAGATTGTACTCAATTACTTTCACGTATATGCCTTACTAGTATGTTCCTACATACTAACAAACGAACAGGTTAATTTAATGAAAAAAATCAAATATTTAATTTGCCATTCAGATACCATCGTATAAGACAAGAAGTGATAGGTTTATCCACAGATATCATTGTTTGTATACAGAACCCAGCTCTGACACTTGCTACTTCTCTCATATCAGGCAATGCATTTAACTTCTCTATACCTCTGGCTTTTTATCTGTAAAATGAGAGGATTTGACTAGATTGCCTAAAATCCCTTATAATTCGGTATCTATGCTTCTCTGACTCTAAGCAAAGAAAATTGGTAGAATATTTTACTTGCTGGTTAATGGCCAATTATGTCTTAAAATAATTAGGGGATAGGTGAGTGGAGCAGTCCTAAGCAATATGAATTATCCAGTCAGTGTTATATTTATTTACCTTTGGAATTCCAAGAAGATCCAAAATTAAAGTATTTTAAAGGCCAATATAAATAAGTCAGGTTATGCATATACATTTCCCTGAAAAATGGGTAGGGCAACCATTTTAAAATTATAGCTTGGGACAAAAGAAAGAGGAAAATATGAAGATTAGGTGACCATTTATCTAGGAAGTAGGACCTGGGATTCCAGGTATGGGTTAGATTAGATAACTGCTAAGGTCTCTTCCAAGTAAATGAAAGAATCATTAACTATGAAGTCAGAATCTAATGTGGGAGTATATTATAAGAGGAAAAAAAGACCTTGTACCTATAGAGTACCGTGAAAAGCTGACAGCTAAAAAGAAGATTGGATTTGGAGCTCAGGTTATTTTATTTAGAAAGATCATATGGCCTAGAAAAGATGTTATTAGTATCTGAGAGATTCAATTTGGGGAGACTTTTTGAAAATGTCATTGAGGGGATAGTTGGTGAGTATTTTGTGGGAAAGAAAGTAAATTAGAATTCTATAACTAGTGAACCTATCTGAAATAGTCCCAAGTGTGATCATCAAAGACTGAATTTAAAAAGCATAACTTCCTTTTTTGCCTTCATATCTGAGAAGGTACTATATCTTACAGGAATGGAAAAATTATTTTGTCATTAACCTTACTTAGAGCCATAATTAGGGCATGAGAAGAAGACAGGAAGAATGGCCTACTCATGGGTGCCTTGAAACCTATGCAAAGCTATAGAAAAACCTAGGAGTTTTGCCATGGTTTGCCAGATCTGTCTGATTACTCCCTAGAGACACCCCCTCCTCTCAATTTTGTGCATTGAAACTCACGAATTTACAGCTACAGTACCATAGAGGGTAGTTAAGGTAAGGAAATTTTCTCTGCTATATAAAACCACAAGGGAATGCCAAATGTATCCCTACACTATTAAGACATAGTGGACAGTAAATTACTTTGTACATTTGGATACATTTTCTTTCTTGGCAAAAAAAAATGAGCAGTTAAATGTTTTTAATAGTTTTCTATGGCACAATGGCACTTAAGAAGTACTTTGTTGTGTGCAGAGGACTCTGCTAAGTAAAAGCTAAAGTCTTTTCCTCTAAGAGACTCATAGTGCTTATATACTATGTATATAAGTATATATACTTATATGAAAATGGATAAGAATTTTTAAGTTAAAATTATTTTTGTAGTATCAGAGAATCACCCTCTCTATAATTTATGGATATGGGCTACATATGAAAAGTAGAAATTGTTGACTCTACTAGTAAAGCCATTTTAACAGTGAGTAGTTAACAATGAGAATATGCCTATAAATATTACTGTAATATTGTGTCCTGAAAAGGTATAGGAGGTGTGGAAGGGAGACACTGAAAGCTGAAGGTAGCTGGATAATTTGATTTTTAAAATACCTGAATTTGTTTCTAAAAACATGTCTAAGTAGAGAAACACACACACACACATACACGTGCCACACATATTTCAAATTTGAAGTCCCTGATATTATAAAACTATAATGAAATTTCAAGTATAATTCTAATCTGTCACTCCTCCCAACCCCCAACACACACTCAAAAATAAACATGTTTTTAAAACTTGGTAACAGAGCTGTGTTCTTCTGCTGGAGGTGGTAGAAAGGTAAATTGCAGGCAGGCATTTACAGTACAAACCACTGATAACCAGGGATTTATAATGGAAAAGGTGTTCCAACATTAACTCTGACTAGGACTCAGAGGCGGCACTATAATTAAACCTCCTTGCCTTGATTCTCAGCCAGTATTACTCTTGGAGACCTTAATCATAGAACCAGAAGAAGGAAAAGTAACCATCAGCCAGAGCAAGATTTTAAGCTGAGAGCCACTTTTCTTTCTGGTCTGCTATGGGGAAGCTCCAAAAAATATTTAATCATGTGTCAGAGGAAGACATAGAATTAACCCTGATATTGGATCTTCACCTAGTGTCATTTTCTCCAAGACACACACATACCTTTCTGGGAAATTTAGCCATCTTAAGCTTCTTTCCATTTGGAGGCCGGGAATGGAGAACATTGGCAGACGCTAAGAACCAGCAAGAAATCACCAAATCGAATTTCTCCAGGCAGACTGAGCAAAACAGAGGTGAAGAGGAAATCTCTGAGGCGTGTGGTGGTTCAGGGAGGGGGTGGGGGTGGGGGTGGGGGTGGGGGACGGGGAATGATTCTGGGGCTGGGAAAGGACCAGGAGGACAAGTCAGTCTTACTCCTGACTGGCTGGAGTGGTTTTAGAGGCAAATAGATTGGGCTAATGAGGGGGGAGCTGTCCAACTTTTCAGCAGCTCCTGAGCTCAGAGGTTCAGGCTTTCTGGGTTGTAGAGCAGATATAAGCAGCTAATGTCACTGCTGCTCCTGCTGCTTCAAACAACTGCTCCCGCTCTCAGAGCAGCAGCACCGCCTAAGGAAGGAAGGGGGAACCCTTAGGAAAAGAAGCACAGCTACACACGCCCCGGTGTCTGACTTGGAGAACCTAAGAGCTTCGCTCTGTCACCACTTCTTTGGATCGTCAGCCCCTTTTATAGTCTCTCCCAGTACTGGAGTTCTTTCTTAGTGTTCCATCTTTTCAGGAACTGGTTGCTCCAGTCTCTTGTGGTTTGCAGTGGGGAGCTCAGCTTTTTCAGCCTCTTTGCTCAAGAAGCAGCCAGAGCAGCAGAAGCAGCAGATTCTCAGAGGCGCACCCGACAGCCAGGTCCACCACCAGAAGCTACCCGGAGACCTAGAGCAAGGATGGAGGCAGAGGGCAGCAGTGTGCCGGCTCAAGCTGGTAGTGGCAGCGAGGGCAGCGATGGGACCAGTGGTGGGACCACACTGAAAGCCCCCAAGCATCTGTGGAGACACGAGCAACACCATCAATACCAGGTCCGGCAGCATCAATTCCGTCTCTTGCACCCTCATCACCACCACCCTCCACCGCCACCTCCACCCCAGTCCCAGTCCCAGGTCTCAACCTCAGTCCCCAATCTCAGCCCCAGCCCCAATGTCCTTTACAGCAGCAGCAGCCCCCTCCACCTCCACCACCTCCACTGCCACCACCACCACCACCGCCTCCTCCGGGTGCCAGTCGGGGCCGCTATGGGGGGTAGCAGCGGCTCCAGCAGGGTCAGGCACAGGGGCTACTCTGACACGGAGCGCTACTTATACTGCAGAGCCATGGACCGAGCATCCTATGCCGTGGAGACTGGACATCGACCGGGCTTAAAAAAATCCAGAATGTCTTGGCCCTCATCCTTCCAGGGACTCAGACGGTGAGTTGGAATTTCCCCTGTATTTCAGTGTCCCTGGAGTCTCTCCATTCCTACCCATTTCCTCCCTCAAACAAGGTCCCCATGAAATCTCTTTTGGGGGTCCCTATCTCTAGTTGTAGCTGTTTACCTTGCATTTGGGAGCTTTGCACTCATATGACGGAGAGGATAGGAGTATGGGCAGGGGGCTGGAGGGAGAGAGGGATGGAAAGTCTGTCTTTGCTTTTAAGTATGAATCTAGTGAGGATGTAGTTGTGGCTTTTTGTTAGCACTCCATCAGAAAGGGTGGGTTTAAAAATGTTAACTTCCCTCCCAATTTTCTGTGTCCCCACCCCCTTCTCCTAGCTCTCTCCTCTGATCTGTCCTCTGAATTTGGAAGAGCTGGGCTCCTCCCTAGACTAAATAGATCAGGAGCTAGGGGGTAAGCAGGGATATCTGGTGAGGAGAGGGATACTGCCAACTCCAGTGGTGGTGGAGAGGGGAGGAGACGAGACTGTTTGGAGTTACCTGCTTAGCCTGCTAAGTGAGGAAGGGGCCAGAGTCATAGGAGAAAAGCATGCTGGAGCTGAAATTAAAAGACCAGACAGGAAACTCAAGTTTCTCTTTGACAAGTTGGAAAAGTAAATTGAATGGTGAAAGGAAGAACCAAACACGTGGGTGACTTGAAGAGTTAGAAGGAAATGCTCGGCAGTGCTCAGGAAAGGATGGTTGTTTGGTTCGCCGGGCTGCTGCAGTAATCACCCTGTTCGTGTTCAGGATGTATGTGTGTGTGTGTGTGTGTGTGTGTGTGTGAGAGAGAGAGAGAGAGAGAGAGAGAGAGAGAGAGAGAGAGAGAGAGAGAGAGAGAGAGAGAGAGAGAGAGAGAGAGAGAGGGAGAGGGAGAGAAGGGGAGAGAGAGAGGGAGAGACAAATGGAAAGAGGGAGAGACCTAGTTTTAGCAGCAGAAGACAATATGTGGTTATTAGATTATGATTTCCTCTGAAAGAAGGTAAATTGATCTGAAAGAAAAAGAAAGGCATACATATGCCAACGGAGCTGTAACAAGGCTATTTTTTTTAAGAAAGTGAGCAATGTAACGGACTAGTTAACTTGAAGGGTCACGGAACTCTTTGGGAGAAGATGGATAGGTTTCCTAACTCAGGTTTAGGGGTGGGGATGGGGATGGAGTGAACAGTTCTCCAGCCTTTGAATGTGATGGCTTTTATTAGCACAGTAAAAATCCTCTTCCTACTTCTTCATCCCAGAACTCAGGAAATTAATTAATTCTCACTTGCCCTGTAGCAATCCAGATTGAGTCTGTGAGTTGAATGGCCCAAACGCAGGTCTGGGGTGAAATATCAAATATGCAATTTGAATTGACACTGGACACGGTAATTTAGAAAGCTCAGGTTGGGAGGTGCATCTCAGTCTCAGATATGCACTAGCTCAGATCGATTGGATATTTGTAGCACTGAGTGGATGTAAGTAAATGTATGAGTCCGTATAAATGTTGTTTATTCAATAGATAACAGAATCTAGCAGAAAATCTGAGCTCGTGTGCCAACTCACCCCCATGCCCTCCCCAACACACACATTCACACACTGAGACTTTCTCTGAGCCTCCTTTGGGACACGTGACCTTGCTTGTGACGTCATTATGCCCCTTTGGTATTGAAAATTGTAGTTTACTCTTTTCTCCTCTTCAGGAGTCTACACAGAGCAGTTTCCATTTGGAATATTAGGATGGTTTTTAAGAAATACTTAAACTAAAAAAAGTTTCACTTTTTTTCATCTGTACCTGAAGAAAGCTAAAATGAGCTTAGCTTTGTTTCTAGAGACAGTGTTACCTGACTGAGTGTTAAGTTGTGTAGGTCTCTACTGTTATCTTGAAGTATAGAAGCAGCTTTGAAAACCTAGAATAAATGCCTTTGACCTAAAATAGTGGTTGTCTTTTTATATGAATTACATAGAAACTTAGCATACTAGTTTACTAGGAGGCAGCCTTTTATAGGGGTGAAATCAGGTAAGGCCTAGCCTCAAAGCCTAACTCTGAAAATTAACTGGCTGAGTGATTATATACAAGTTCCTTATCTATAAAATAGGGATAATGTTACCAACCACTGAGAACAGGCATTTAAAGCTCTACATACATATACATTGTAATTAAATATGATTAAAAATTTAAACATTGATTGGCTGCATATTTTTTATTGGTTTCATTTTCAAAGAAGAGGATATGTTTCAGGCAATCTCAAATAAGGAAATTTATGTTAATTGAGTTAAATATTGTGGAATTTTTAATTTTTAAATTCAATTTACTTTTATATAGATTTTTATATAATGGCTGATTAATTAAAGATGTCTATATTTTGGAAGTGGCCAACAAGAACTCAAGCTATGTATTAATATTTCAATATAGGTGATACTATGGATTTTGGAAATCACTGCTATCCAAACTCAGCATCTTTGTGTATGAAGCTCTTCCTAACACTTATGTATTTTACATATATTCTCTACCAGTAACTAATACTCTTCCTTGATTGTAAGAGAACAGAACAGCTTTTAATAAGCAATTTTCTAAAATAAATGGTGCCAGAAACTTCATAGAAATTGAACTTATTAACAATGTCAGGAAATGCAAAAAAATAAAACATTGAGTTTATCCTGATTGGTGCCTCAGAACATAAAATCCAAATTAACCTTAAGCATTTGGAGATATTCAAGAAATTACAGACAGTACAGCTTTGGAAAGCTTTGATAGCTTTTAACTTTCAGCATAATTCCCAGCTGGTACAACAGGGTTGTGCATTCTGTTAAAGTATGAATACCATTTAAAAGTAATGTTCTTTTATAATTCACATATCTAAAAAAAAAAACAACAACCCAGCATTCCAGGGAATAAGAGGTGGTGGGACTCTTTCATCTTGTTTTCAATGACTTTCCAAATGGACAAGAAAGCCTATACTTTTATTAACATATTTTAATTGCACTATTCAAATAGCAGATTTCAGCTGTCTGTCAAGTTAATGTCTTTGAAAGCATCTCATGGATGGATGGACTGATTCCCTGTGGATGTTCATTTAAGAGATGATTTTCTCCTTATTTTTCAGCTTCACTCCACAACCAAAGTAAAAAGAGAACTGTTTTTAGCCAGTATAGAAGTATTTGCAGGAATGATTACTATCTTTTCTGAAAATATGTCTATTATGAAGCAAATTAATTAAAAACATACAATCTTGAATTCAAATATAATATAGAAAATTTAAGTTTGAAAATTTGTACAAATAGCAGACAGCCTTCATTCATACTCTGTAAGCCTTTAGGTACTGTGGGAAATAAAAATACTTTGAGGAAATGTTATATTCAGTTATGTGTCTAGAAGGATAGGCCTCAAGCTTTTAAGTTCAGTTTAAATGAGGTTTTTAAAAATAAATTTTTGTTATATTACATGTATTTACTTCATTAAAATGTGAAAAAAATTTACTGCACAGCATATTTTGGACTTAGGTGATATTAAATAATAATAATTGGTCAGAATTGATCAGAAATTTAATGGGTTTTTGTTGTCTTATAGACGGACTCCAAGTCTGGTTCTGACGTTAGTCTTTATGACTATTTTTTCTCCATGAAAAAAATGGAATAATATTTTGAAAAAAAGCCTGGAGATTCACATTCTCCAGTATCAAATTAATGTTGGGAAACTAAACAGTGCCAGTGATTCCTCAAATATAACACTTCCTAAATTTCTTTTTTTAAATGTCTAGGTGAAAAGAAATGTAAAACCAAGAAAAATGACATTTGAATTAGATATTTTAGAAAAGAAATTGTCTCAGTTTTCTGAAAGATTGTTTCCATGTACCAGATCAAAATTTCATGCCAACCTTAAATACTTTCTTGATTATGTACTTTTAAGCTTTTTAAGATGCTAAATATAATTACAAAGAAAATTTATTGGACAGCAATATTATTACAGTGTTTAAGTGTTTGACATTTTATTCTATAGAATTCTGTCTTCTTCATGTTGTCATAAGTTTTCCAGTAAGAATTCACTTTTTTAATGTGTAACCTAGATTCCAGTGTACACAGTGTCACATATACACGCATGTATTCATATACAACCAATTAAAAACTGAAGTATTCAAGTTCTATCTATACCATTGAAGAAAATCAGTTTCTTACTTTGATTTCCTATCTTTTTATTTTTTCCCTTTTCTTTCTTTTATTATTTTTCTTTTATTTTTTTAAATATAAATTTATTTATTTAACTTTTTACATTCATTTTCACAAAATTTTGGGTTCCAAATTTTCTCCCTATTTATCCCCTCCCCCCACCCCAATACACCAAGCATTCTAATTTTCCCTATCACCAATCTGCCCTCTCTTCTATCATCCCTTCCTTCTCTTGTGCCCATTTTCTCTTTTCTCCTGTAGGGCCAGATGACTTTCTATTCCCCATTAACTGTATGTCTTCTTTCCTAGTAGCAAGAACAAGACTCAAGAGTTGTTCCTAAAACTTTGAGTTCCAACTTCTCCCCATTCCTCCCTCCCCACCCATTCCCTTTGGGAAGGCAGGCAATTCAATATATAGGCCATATCTGTGTAGTTTTGCAAATGACTTCGATAACAGTCATGTTGTGTAAGACTAACTGTATATCCCTCCATCCTATTCTGCCCCCCATTGTTTCTATTCTCTCTTTTGATCCTGTCCCTCCCCAAGAGTGTTGACTTCAAATTACTCCCTTCTGCCATTGCCCTCCCTTCCATCATCCCTCCCTCCCTGCTTATCTCCTTCTCCCCCACTTTCCTGTACTGTAAGATAGGTTTTCATAGGAAAATGAGTGTGCATTTTACTCCTTCCTGTAATCGAATGTGATAAGGGTAAACTTCATGTTTTCTTCTCAGCTCTCCTCTCTTTCCCTCCACTAAAAAGTCTCCTGCTTACCTCTTGAATGAGATATAATTTACCCCATTCCATTTCACCCTCTCTCCTCCCACTACATTTCTCTCTCACCATTTACCTTAATTTCTTTTAAGATATGGTCCCATCCTATTCAATTCACTCTGTGCTCTCTGTCTCTGTGTGTGTGCATGTGTGTATGTGTGTGTGCATGCATGCGTGTACATGTGTGTGTATGAACCCACCAACTACCCAGATACTGAAAAGTTTTAAGAGTTACAAATATTGTCTTTCCATGTAGGAATATAAACAGTTCACCTTTGGTAAGTCCCTTATGACCTCTCTTTGCTGTTTACTTTTTCATGCTTCTTCTCCTTCTTGTGTTGGAAAGTCAAATTTTCTTTTCAGCTCTGGTCTTTTCATCAAGAATGCTTGAAAGTCCTCTGTTTCATTGAAAGACCATATTTTCCCCTGAAGTATTATACTCAGTTTTGCTGGGTAGGTGATTCTTGGTTTGAGTCCTAGTTCCTTTGACTTCTGGAATATCCTATTCCACGCCCTTCGATCCCTTAATGTAGAAGCTGCTAGATCTTGTGTTATCCTGATTGTATTTCCACGATACTGAAATTGTTTCTTTCTAGCTGCTTGCAATATTTTCTCCTTGACCTGGGAACTCTGGAATTTGGCCACAATGTTCCTAAGAGTTTCTCTTTTTGGATCTCTTTCAGGCGGTAATCGATGGATTCTTTCAATACTTATTTTGCCCTCTGGTTCTAGAATGTCAGGGCAGTTTTCCTTGATAATTTCATGAAAGATGATGTCTAGGCTGTTTTTTTGATCATGACTTTCAGGTAGTCCCATAATTTTTAAATTGTCTCTCCTGGATCTATTTTCCAGGTCAGTTGTTTTTCCCATGAGATATTTCACATTCTCTTCCATTTCTTCATTCTTTTGGTTTTGTTTTATGATTTCTTGGTTTCTCAGAAAGTCATTAGACTCCATCTGTTCCTTTCTAATCTTGAAAGAACTATTTTCTTCAGTGAGCTTTTGTACCTCTTTTTCCATTTGGCTAATTTTGCTTTTGAAAGCATTCTTCTTCTCATTGGCTTTTTGAACCTCTTTTGCCAATTGAGTGAGCCTATTTTTCAAGGTGTCATTTTCTTCAGCATTTTTTTGGCTTTCCTTTACCAAGGTATTGACCCGTTTTTCATGCTTTTCTTGCATCTGTCTCATTTCTCTTCCCAGTTTTTCCTCCACCTGTCTAACTTGATTTTCAAAATCCTTTTTGAGCTCTTTCATGGCCTGAGCCCACCAGACATCCACCTCGGATGTCTGGGATAGAGAGGCCCCAACCTCTATGTCTTTCCCTGATGGCAAGCATTGTACTTCGTCATCAGAAATGAAAGGAGAAAGGAACATCTCTTCCCCAAGAAAGTAGCTCTCTATGGTCTTATTTTGCTTCCTTTTTCTGGGCATTTTCTGACTTCTGAGATTCCTCTCCACCCCCACCTAGATCTGCCCAGCTAGTGCTTGGGGTCTGAGATTCAAATGCTGCTTCCCAGCCTCAGGGCTTTCAGGGGTGAAAGCGGCTGCTATTCAATGTGAGCTTAAGTCCTGTTGCTTGGGTGCGGGCAGGGCTGCCTCGCAGGCCCAGTTCCCTCAGGGGATTTATACAGAGACCTTTGGTAATGGCCCTGAGCTACTCCAGGAGTTCCGGGCCACTGCCTCTGCTGCTGCCTCTGCCACTGCCTCCCAAAGGGGCCGAGCCACGGAAACACCCCGCTCTCCTCTTGGCCAGCCCAGAAGTCTCTCTCACTGACCTGTATCGCCTGCGGGCAGAGGGAGCTTCGCGGCCACCGGAGGTTCTGTCCCTGAAGCCTGCTTGGATCTGCTCCTCTGGAGCCGCGTAGCCAGGGCAGGGCAGGGGTGGGCTCCGCTGTCCACAGCACGATGGACCCCTGGGGACGGCTTTCCAGGGCTCTCTGGATCAGAAATCTCTTCCACTGTGTTTCTGCGCAGCTTGCAGTGCTCCAGAATTTGTGGGGAGTTTTTTTTACAGGAAATTTATGGGCTGTGGATTCGGAGCTAGCATACGTGAGTCTTTCTACTCTGCCATCTTGGTTCCTCCCCCCTCCCTTTTCTTTAACTCTTCTGCTTGGGTACTCCAAAAAAAGGTGGAATGGAAAGCATCTTGGAGTCAAAAGATCTGTGAATTGTACTTCTGGTTCCAGTATTAGTTTTGTGAGCCTACACAGTGGTTTATAGTCACTCTGTATTTTCATTCCAGGGGATAATGATACATATATTATCTGCCTCACAGAGTGATTGGGTGTAAAACATACTAAAACCTTAAGGCATTGTTAAAAAATATTACTATTGGGAAGTCACAGTCTTAGTCAAAAGTTAAATTAAACTATATTTGTGTATACATTGCAAACCTATTTGAATTGGACAGATAGCTAAAATGGTTATAACTGTTGTGTATAAGGTTGTTATCATATTAGCAATTGCTGCCCATAAGAATGAGTTAGCTGAACATTCTGTCATCTTATAAAGACAGATTTAATCAAATGAATAATCTACATAATGCCAATGTTGATTGACTTCTTCAAATAAATGAATTTTTGATTGATTACTTTGGGTGTCTGTTTATCTTGATATTTTGTAGACCTCTATTTTCTAGTCATTGTTCTGTGATACTGGAGTGTATCATAAAGACCACTTAGATGTCATTCTGGTTTTCTGTCACAGAGTCATCTTTTAACATTCTCTATTTCCATTTTTTTTTTTTTGGTAAATAGTATTTTTTTTCCAATTACATGTAAAGATAGTTTTCAGCATTCATTTTTATAAGATTTTGAGTTCCAATTTTTCTCTCTTCCCAAGACAGCAAGTAATCTGATGTGTTATACATGTGCAATCATGGTAAACATCTATAGATGTGATGTAAAAAAAGAAACATAACAAAATGGAAAAAAACATGAAAAAAATAAAAAGTTAAATAGTATCTTTGATTTTCATGAATTCTCTCTCTGTGGATAGCATTTTCCATCATGAGTCTTTTGGAATTGTCTCAAATCATTGTATTGCTGAGAAGAGTTAAGTTTATCATAGTTGATCACGCACAGTACTGCTATTAACTGTGTTCCATATTCTAGTTCTGCCCACTTCACTCAGCATCATTTTATCTAAGTCTTTCCAGGTTTTTCTGAAATAAGCCTGTTCATCATTTCTTATATAACAACAATACTCCATTGCATTCATATACCACAACTTGTTCAGCTGTTCCATTTTTTTTTAAGTCTAGCTCTGAAATCCCTCAGAAAGAGTACTTGAAATGGTAATAATTGATGATAGCTAATATTAGATAATGCTTATTATATACTAGGCACTATGGTAAGCATTTTACAATTATTTCTCATTCCATCTTCACAACAACCTTGGGAGGCAGGCATTACTGAAACTGAGGCAAACTGAGGTTAAGTGACTTATCCAGAGTCATACAACTTGTAATTGTATGAGACTAGATTTAAACTCAGGTCCTTCTGACTCTTGACCTAGATCTCTATCCTCTGTGCCACCAACATAGAAGTTTTGCACTGTGGCTTCCTCTACAAACATGTCGCTCCATATTCTAAGTACAATCCCCAAAGCCTGAAATATTGTCAATCACAAAATAATAGATACCATTTAAAGCAAAATTTGAAAAATAAATAAAGGCTTGTTCTGAGAATGAAGAAATTATAATTCATCTCCTAGAGATACTTACAAATATGTGGCCATCCAAACACAATAATGCTTGCATTATACACTTAAATGAAGCAAGATTGACTTTGTGATCCTGGAACAGATAATCTCACTGTCCAAATCTTTGTATGTTGAAGAGTATATTGCTTTTTCATTGAGCCTAACCAACACCTAAAATGTTTCCTTGATGTGTTTATAACTTATTTGTTTTTTTAAACTAATTTGTTGAATTTATTCTATTACTTTTGTTTTTTAGTGTTTTCAAAGAGTTTATATTCTACATTGTATTACATACTACATTATATTACAAGGTTTTCATTTATTTATTTATTTTTGGTTCTCAACATTCATTTCCACAAGATTTGGAGTTCCAGTTTTCTCCCTATCTCTCCCCTCCCCCCTACTCAAGATGTCATGCATTCTGATTACCCCTTCCCCAAGTCTGCCCTCCCTTCTATCACTCCTCTGTGCCCTTCCCTCTTACTTTATGTAGAGTAAGACAGATTTCTATACCCCATTGCCTATATATCTTACTTCCCAGTTGCATATAAAAACAATTTTTAACATTTGTTTTTAAAACTTTGAGTTTCAAATTCTCTATCTTTTCCTTCTGTATAGGGATGTAAACAGTCCAACTTTAGTAAATCTTTTATGATTTATTTCTCTTTCCTGTTTACTTTTTCATGCTTCTCTTGATTCTTGTATTTAAAATCAAATTTTCTCTTCAGCTCCGGTCTTTTTATCAAGAGTGCATGAAAGGTCCTCTATTTCATTGAATGTCCATTTTCCCCCTCCCCCTGAAGTATTATACTCAGTTTTGCTGAGTAGCTGATCCTTCATTTTAATTCTAGCTCCTCTGACCCCATATTCCAAGCCCTTTGATCCCATAATGTAGAAGCTACTAGATCTTGTATTATCCTAAGTGTGTTCTCACAATACTCAAATTGTTTCTTTCTTGCTGCTTGGGATATTTTCTTCTTGGCTGTGATTGGTAGTCTTTTAATTTCTATATTGCCCTAGAATTCAAATAGGTGAATCAGAAGGGAAGTTTTCCTTGATAATTTCTTGAAAGATGATGTCAAAGCTCTTTTCTTGATTATGGCTTTCAGAGAGTCCAAAAATTTTTAACTTATCTCTCCTAGATATATTTTCCAGGTCAGCAGTTTTTGCACTGAGATATTTCTTGTTGTTTTCAATTTTTTTATTCTTTTGGTTCTGTTTTATAATTTTTTGATTTCTCATAAAGTCATTCACTTCCATTTACTATATTTTAATTTTGAAGGAATTATTTTCATCATTGATCTCTTGGTCTTTCTTTTCCATTTGGCCAATTCTGCTTTTTAAGACATTCTTCTCCTCATTGCCATTTGGGTTAGTCTATTTTTTAAGGTGTTGTTTTCTTCAACATTTTTTGGGTCTCCTTTAGCAAGCTATTGCCTCGTTTTTCAAGATGTTCTTGCATCACTCTCATTTTTCTTCCCAATTTTTGTTCTACTTCTCTCACTTGATTTTCAAAATCCTTTTTGAGTTCTTCCATGGCTCCATGGGCTTCCATGACTTCCAATGGCCTGTGACCAATTCATATTTTTCTTGGAGTCATTTGATGGAGGAGCTTTGACTTTGTTGTCTTCTGGTTGTATATTTTGATTTTCCTAGTTACCAAAGTAAGACTCTTTAGTCTGAGGTCTTTGATGCTATTTGTTCATCTTCTAGTCAAACACTTGACTTTTAAACTCTTTATCAAGGTGTAGGACTCTACTTCCAGTGGAGGTGAGGTTGGAGGTGGGGGTACTTTTCCAGGCTTCAGGGGTTTTGTATCAGCCATTAGATCCCCCATCGTCTGTGGGCCCAGAACTCTGGAAGCAGCCACTATTGCTGTTGCCACCACCACTGCCACCACCTCTTTCACCCAGGTCACACAATGTTTTCTCACTGACCTTCTGTGCTGTTTTTGGTGTTTTGTGGGTTGAGGAGCTTGGAAACTGTCACAACTACCAATGATTTTTTCCTCGCAGGCCTGCTTTAGTCAGATTGAGCTCCATTCCTAGCACAGTGTACTATATCCTTCCTGTTAACCTTCCAGATTGTCTTGTGCTGGAGATTTGTTTCACTCTGTCATCTTGTTGGTTATGTAGCTCTAGAATTTATTTAGGGTCATTTTTACAATTATTTGGAGGAGTTTAGGGGAGAACTCAAGCAAGCCCCTGCTTTTACTCCACCATCTTGGCTCTACCCCACTTGTGTTTTAACTTCTTAGCTATGTCATAGACTTCAAAAGGTTGAAAAACACTTGAAATCAATGATCTTTTGATGATTAAGGAAAGGACACCAACATGTCCTTTCCATATTTTTTTCAAGTTCTCTGGAACAGGTAAGAAATCTACATGAGTTACAAACTTTTGATGCACCAAGATGTAGCCATGAGGATCATTTTGTGTACTATTTAGAAGTATAAAAAAGATACCCAAATAACAAATGTTCTCACCTGTAAAATAGTCTCATATGTAGGATTCTTGTGACTTTAGTACAGTTCTCTTGTAACCAAAACCTACCTATTCAGAACAAAATTGAACTTTGCCCCAGGTTACTGAATTGTAGAAATTTGGAGGGCACTAATTGAACTTATGGTCTTTTAACAGCTATGAAATATTCACTCAGTAGCTACTCAACAATCTTTATTGTTAAATAAAAAGCTTTCACACTTATTTAGCAAGACTGATTAAAATTGAAAACTTCAGGAACCTCCATCCTCCATTTCCACTAACAGTACTTATTTCCAAGTTAGTTAAACCCTTGTCAAATATCACCCCCTAGCATTAGTCTCAAGGTGTCTCTTCCCTCATGTGTAACATATATAACATGCATATTTCCCACCACTTGCCCTCATACAAAAATTGCTAGTTATGGCTCTGCCTATAACTAGTAAGTTAGTAATCTCTAACTCTCTAAATGTTTCATGGCACTTTATAGCTGTAATTTAGAGAGCTACAGACTTCTAAAAATAATCACTGAATAAAGCACCAAAGACTGAAATTTGTTTTGCATTTTTATAAATAACTTTATTCTGATTTTGCTAATTAAGCTAGCTTAATTATTTGTACTTTGAGAAGACAATTTATTAGTTGTTCTTGTTGTTTTTTAATCAGTATATGTGACACCATGATGTAGTTGCTTCTGCTAACCACAGACTTTGCAAATCTTATCAGTCTCAGATATCAATTTTTGTTTCATACATCTATATTAAAAAACCCCCAAAATTACAGTATTCTCTAGAGGTATAGAAATCTTGTCATGTGAAGAATGATATCAATAATTTGATTTATGAAGAATATACATGTGCCTTTCTGATCATTTCTTAGTATTATCACTTATCCCTTTTTTCCCCTCTAGTATCTTAATCTGTATTTGGACTCATAGAAAATGAGGCCCTCCTCATTTCTAGAATATATAGAGAACTGACTCAAATATATAAACATCCAAGTCATTCCCCAATTGATAAATGGTCAAAGGATATGAACAAGCAATTTTCAGGGGAAGAAATCAAAAATATCTATAATCATATGAAAAAGTGCTCTAAATCACTATTGATTAGAGAGATGCAAATCAAAACAACTCTGAGGTACCACATCACACCTGTAAGATTGGCAAACATGACAGAACAAGAAAATGATAAATGCTGGAGAGGATGTGGGAGAGTTGGAACACTAATTCATTGTTGGTGGAGCTGTGAGATCATCCAACCCTTCTGGAGAACGGTTTGGAACTATGCCCAAAGGGCTACAAAAATGTGCATACCCTTTGACCCAGAAATATCACTACTAGGATTGTATCCCCAAGAGATTATAAAAACGGGAAAGGGTCCCACGTGTACAAAAATATTTATAGCAGCACTCTTTGTGGTAGCCAAAAACTGGAAGTCAAGGGGATGCCCATCAATTGGGGAATGGCTGAATAAATTATGGTGTATGAATGTAATGGAGTACTATTGTGCCATAAGAAATGATGAACAAGAAGACTTCAGGGAGGCCTGGAAGGACTTATATGATCTGATGCTGAACGAAAGGAGCAGAACCAGGAGAACTTTGTGCGCAGCAACGACCACAGTGTGCGAGAGTTTTTTCTGGTAGACTTGGAACTTTGTAATAACACAAGAACTTACTGAGAAAAAAAAAAAATCCTAATGTCGGTCTTCTAAGGCAAAATGCCTTCCACACTCAGAGAAAGAAATGTAGAAGTCACTTGCAGAATGTAGCAGATCATGTTTGTGTGTGGGTGGGTTTCAGTGTATTATGTGTTGATTTGTTATATGATTTCTTCCATTTATTTTAGTTCGACTACATAGCATGAATATAGTGAAAATGTGCTCAATAGGAAAGTATATGTAGAACCTAAACAGAATTGTATGCTGTCATGGGGAGGGAGGGGGGTATTGGGGAAAGGGTGGGGGGGAATAAAATCTTAACTTTAAGGAAATGATTGTAAAACATTAAAAAAATAAAAAAATCAAATAAAAAAATCAAAAAAAATCAAAAAAAAATCAAAAAAAAAAAAAAAAGAAAAAGAAAATGAGGCCCTAGTAGAGTGACTATCACTCTAGCTGTGGAGTATTCCTGGATAGCACAGGAAGCATTCCTAGGCTAGAGAATGTATGGAAAAATATTCTAAAAGACAATTTTAGTAAAAACTTGTATTAACATAAATCATTATCACAAAGATTTAAGCATATACAAGGGGCCAAGTCATTTCTTATTCTGCCCTGAAGAGTGCCAACTCTGTGAAGTGAAAATGATACAATATTTTTAACCTATGACATCAGGATCTGTTGTGTCCAAAAGACTAAAGAATTTCAACTCTATTCTCTCATTATTTTTCAAAATGCATTGTAATCATGTATAGTAGAAAGATCATTAGTTTTTGAGTCAAAGGATCTAAGTTCAAATTCTTTTTGTTCCCATTAATATCTCCTTCCCCTTGGGCAAGTCCCTTAAACTCTCTGGAATATAATTTTTCCATCTTTAACAGATCATTAGATTGTTACATGAGACCATTGAATTAGATATTTCATGAGTCCCTTTCAACTTTCAACCTTTGATCTTCCTTACTTTATGCTAAGGAATTTTTCTTCTTTTTAAGAACTGAAAATCCATTTTTTTCCTGCCAAAGAAGGGAATTTATACCTTCTTGATTTATTAGTCAATCTAACTTTAAACACAAGCACACATGCACATACACATACACACACACACACAACTTAGTGCTCCTTAAATGGTGATCAATTTCTTATCTAAATGCAATAATCCTATTTTTCTAAATTAAAAAAAAATTAGATGTATAAAATTATCTAAGGTTTTACCTTTGTCCATAAAGTACACTTTCAACTGAAATCATTGCAACCCAACATTATCATCATTGTACATATACACATGCATATCTTCTATCAATTTATTATCTCTCTCTCTATTCACATTATGTACTTAGCTCAAGAAGCATATGCTCATTTTGTGAGCAAAAAGTTTTTGATTTTATATCTTTAGTGACTCACAATCATTTGTAATCTTTTTTTTATTGTAACATTACTGACTATAATATTTTCCATATTATTTAAATGGACATAACATTTTAATGATCGTTAAGGAAAAAAAGGCCTTTTTTTCAAAATTGGGACTATTCTAGAAAATACAAGAGGAACATAAGTCACTGTTCTACACTAAGTGTTGTGTTTGTACTTCATTTTTGAAGAGGACCATGACATCAGGGAGATGATGACATGACTTGCACTTGACTTTGATTTGAGTGAGGGAGGATTGTTCAAGGTCACCAGCCTCACTTTTTCCTCCAGAGACATTTGGGTTTAATGACCAGATATTCATCAGGATGACTAGAGATGTCCCAACTTGCAGTGGGAGATCCTGGTCCTTTTAGGGTAAGGCATTTTCAGCTTCTTACATAGAGTGAGGTACTACCCATTCAAAGAATAGGCCACTTTAAGAAATGAGTCAAGGGATGGTCCCTTTAATCAGGAAAAAACTCAAGCTGGGAGAAGACCCTCAGGGTTGCTGTTCCAAAGAGAAACAGTTACCATTGACATTCACTCTAAGACAGGAGGGCCCAAAATGCAGCCATTAAGTGCAGCTTGGGCAGGGACTTAAGGCCCAATTCACGAAGTTCAGAGTGAACAGGGTTTAAGGTAGTTATTGATCAAGGAGATTAACCTGTCTTAATCAAATTGTGTTTAGTTTCAATTGAAAGGTACAACTCCACTGATCCTTGTAGCTTTCTTTTTAGGCTTTTTTTAAATCAGTCATTCATACATAATACAATTTGGGGGATTGGTCCTGGTTAAACAACAAATCAGCAAAGGATTCAATTTTAACAAATGAGAAATATTTAAGATGGCAAAAATTCCCATCCCTCACTTTTATTACTGTTGCCAAGATTTTGAGTTGATTTTTTTCTTGTTAAAATGGGAAAAGATTCTTTTTTCCTTCATTTTGAAATATGCTCCTCTTTCAGCCCTCCACACAGAGCTATCCTTTGTAAGAATGTAACAATAAAAAGAAAAGGGGAAAAAGTATTTCAGCAAAATTAACAAATAAATCTATGGAGAAATGGCACATGCAATGTTTCACACCTATAATCCCTCACCTTGGAAGGGGTTTTCAGCTGTTTTCAAGTTCTTGCCAAGAACTTGCTTTCATCAAAGTGTTTGGATCTTCTTAAGGTATGATCATTTTTTCTTCTAGGGTTAAAAACTTTGAATACGTCCCTTTTGCCTCTAGGATAAAATAAAAATTCTCAAGTTTTTTATTTAAAATCCTTCACAATAAGACCTCAGATTTCTTTTCCCGACTTATATTCATTCCACCCATCCTATGTTATTAGATGTTTCCTCACCCTCTTCTCAGAATCTTAGTCTTCTCTTAAAGCCAAGCTCAGTTACTAACTTCCTCCATGAAGCCTTCCCAGATTGTCATTTTTCTCTCCCAGGTCTTCAGAGTCCCTCCCTTCACCACCAGCATTTACTTACTAATTTGTAAACTCTTCAAAGGTTGGGAATGTTTAGCATTTTGTCTCCATGACTCCATGTAGTCACTTTCTAAATTTGTGTTGAATTGGATTAGGTTCCAAGGTATTATAAATTGGACCACAGTGTAATTGATGTGTTAGAATCCATTTTTTTGTTTATTTTGAAGAGTGTGACAAAGCCTTGTTTCCCCTAATTTTGTGAGCATTTTATTACGTTTGGTTAACTAGATATTTGTTGTTGTATATTATGTTCTTAAATGACTAAAGAGAGGATAGAGATGGCCATGTAAGAGACTCTGGGAATGAGATATATCTGGTAGCCTGGGGAGGCAGAGAGAAGAACGGTACAATAGGAGGGCGGAGGTGCTGCAAAGAAATCCAGCAGTTGATTCTGGGTCAGTGAATAAAGCTTATCATCACAGACAGAGTAGGGACAACTTTGACCTCACTATAGATTTTAATTTAGATAGGGATAGGGACTAGTTTGGTGATTTCCCTGATACAAGGAACTCCCTGGTGAGGGCTCTTTCTCTACTAATTCAAGTTAGTACTTTCTGTGCAGCTTGCAGTCTCAAAGACTTGCCTACCCTTTAGCATTGGAGAGCTAAGTGATTTGTCCAACATCACCCAGTCTGATGTCAGAGGCAGAAGTTGAACTTAAGTCTTCCTGGATTTGAGGTCACTATACAACTCTGCCTCTCAGTTTTAATTTACAAGTAATTCAAAGTAGCAATTAAGTTAATTGAGTGTTAATGGAAAGAAAGCTTATAAAACTAGGAACTGCAGCTAACATGAAAGAAAGCAATTTGACAAAGGAAGAGAGTCATATAGGGGAAGAAAAGAGAGGAGGAGATAAGAAAGAAGTAGAAAGGGGAAGAGGGAGACAAAGAAAAGGAGACAGAGAGAAAGAAGGAGAGAACAAGGGAAGGAGAGAGAGAGGAGAGACAGAGTGAGAGAGACAGAGAGAGAGGGAGAGAAAGAGAGAATGAGAGACAGGGAGTGAGAGAAAGAGAGAATGAAAGAGAGACAGAGAGAGTGAGAGAAAGAGAGAATGAGAGAGAGCGAATGAGAGATAGAGAGTGAGAGAAAGAGAGAGAGACTGAGAGTGAAAGAGAGAGAGAATGAGAGAGCGACAGGGACATGGAGACAGAGTGAGAGAGAGAATGACAGAGACAGAGAGTGACAGAGACAGAGAGAGCGAGAGAAAGAGAGAGAAATGAGAGAGAATGATAACTGACAAATAACCAGTTTGACTTGGTTCTTGTAGGAGAATATTTCAATCAGAGTAAGGAAAAGTATAAGCTAAAAACTTATTTTTTTCTAGAATATAGTTTATGTGTGTTCATGTATGCATATTAACTAAAGCAAAAAGAAATGTGAGTGTTAGGGATATAATTGACACAGTCATAACAAAATGAGGGAGTATTACAGACCGACAGAGCTATAGTTATACATAAAAGATATCTTCTAAGTGACTGAATTATTTAATAATAGGTTTAACATAATTTGTTGATTTCCTCTCCTGGGCAATCACATTCATCTTACTTATTAATTGCTTCATGTTATTGATTTATGACTAAAGAGCTGACATTTTATTTATAAATTATCAAGTTTCTATTTTGTTCTGTATTTCTGCTTCAAATCAGTCCTAACGTGGCCGGACTCTCAAGTCATAGATACCAAAACACCTGGTACCTGCTAGCATCTGCCAATGGTGAAAGCTAGAGGTTAGGTAGCCTCCTTGGCCAGAGCCTTAAAAGCTTAGTGAAGAATCACCTCAGAACCTTGGCAACAGTAACAGAAAGGGAATACAATTTGTGGTGACTTGGTATGGGTACTTAGGTTTTCCTGGATAGTTTTCATTCATTTGATTTATTAATGACTCAGTGTGATAGTTTTTAGGAAGGCACATGGAAGAGAGTTGGCAGGATATCAATACCTCTTTTGGTTTGGCATTTTTACTCTTTAATCCTAGTGCTTTTTACAATTTTTATTTATTTATTTTTGGTTTTGAACATTCACTTTTATGAGATTTTGAGTTCTAAATTTTCCCCTTCTTTTCCAACCCCCTTCTCAAAATGGCATGTAATATGACATAGGATATACATATATATATATATATATATATATATATATATATACGAACAATCATATTAAATATATTTCCAAGTTTGTCATGTTGTAAAGAAGGGTAAAATGCCACAAGGAAGAAAAAAAAACAAATAAAAAAAGAGAGAGAAGGTAACATCCTTCAATCTTCATTCAGACTCTATAGTTCTTTCTCTACATGTGGATAGACTTTTCCACCTTCAATCTTTTGAAATTGCATTGCAGAGAAGAGCTGTCTGTCATACTTGGTCATTATACAATGCTGCTCTTATTGTGTACAATATTCTTCTGGTTCTACTTACTCTTCTCAGCATCAGTTCACATAAGTCTTTGCAGGTTTTTCTGAAATCTGCCTGCTTATCATTTCTTATGGAACAATAGTATTCCATTACATTCACATATTACAACTTGTTCAGCCATTCCCCAGTTGATTGGCTTCCCCTCAATTTCCAATTCTTCACCACCACCAAAAGAGCTGCTATAAATATTTTGGGGATACAAACCTAGAAGTGTTATCACTGGATCAAAGAGTATGTCCTTTTTATAGCCCTTTGGGCATAGTTCTAAATAATTCCCAAGAATGGTTGCATCAGTTCACTACTCTTCCCATAATACGTGGTCCTTAACCCCAGTTTTTTGCCCTTAATAAGTACTTGCTGATTGGTTGATTCATGATTCTTTTTGTAAAATGGTGCAGATTTAATTTAATTCAGCAAATTTGGAGTGCTTTCCCCATGTAAAACACTGCTAGGTGCTATGGAGGATATAGAGAAAAATTAGAAGCAGTCTCTGTCCACCAGGAAATTATAATCTAGTTTTAACTCCATCATATCCTGAAGGAGGAATAAGTGTTAATCACCGATGCTAAATGCATTCCTAAACTGTTTAGCAGTCCCAAGAATCTGATTGTTTTTACCAACCTATTTGTCCAAAAGAAATCATATTCAAATGATTATTGGATTATTACTGGATTCTTTCAGGTAAAAATTTGGCTCTATGTTCACATTTTGGGTTTGTTTTTCTGAATGTAAGTTTATATAACACTAAAAGGCAGCTAAACTTCTATGAAATCCATCAACAAATTTTGGTTCCAGAGGACACATGATGAAATACACATCAGCCTACTACATAAAGAGGTAGCTAGGGGGAGGAAGAGGGATGGGCATTATACAAATGAGGAATGTGACCAATGCTGTCAGATAGAATTGATTTTCCAATTAATTTTGTTTAAATGTTATCCTTTGTTACGAGAGGATTCTGGGTCACAAGTAGCATATCTGAGAATAATTATCATTTAAAATTACAATATTTTTAAAAGGAAATAAAGTTGTAGATAACTACAGGTTGTTATATTGTATGTGTCTCATCCACAAATCATCAGAAAAAGGGGGAAAGTGAGGCACAATTCTCATCTGTCATCATTTAAGCTACATCTAATCACAACTCTCTGAGCAACACAACTTTCGTTTCTTGTATTCATCCAAGTGGTTGATTTAGTCTCTGAGTTGTTTCTATGTGGGGCTACTGGGTCCATGGCAAGCAATTCAGTTCAATGGAACATTGTCTTAATGACATATTTTAAATATATATATTTTAAATATAATGACATAAATTAAACTGAATTGACCACTTGTTTGACTGAATTGTCTAAATGAAGCATTTAGTTTCTTGTCCTACAGATCCAGCCTCAGTTTGACACTTTACTTTTAATTTGGCTTTCCTCACTGCAATGATGAAACTTCATCATGAGGTCACAAAAATCTTCTAACCTGTAAAAAAAAAAGTGGGGAGAGGGGCAGTTCTGAACTCCTGAGAAGTAATTATCTACACACATACTGGCACCTGCCCAGCCTGACAGCCTCTTTATTGCTTTGGATGCTGCTAGAATCTAAATATTTCCTTTAAATATGTGATATAGTTAATTAATGAATATCTTGAATCTATTCTCTATTATAAAATCTGCTCATAAATATGAAGACAAGTAAAATGTAGATGGAAGTGGCCCCAATTAGAAATGAATTCTTCAAATGCCATCATGGGGTTAGCTGGGTCACTTTAACCAAGAATATATCTATCAATTTACCTCTCAATAAAAAAAGGGGGTCATGTTACTTTACTTATTCTTTTTTTTAATTCTATGAGCCCAGTTATGTATTATTGGCTATTAATTTAACCAGGAAACTTCTACATGCTTTAATATTCTGATTTACTAAATTTGATATTCTATGAAACCTTATTTGATATTTTTGATAAGTTGTATATGAATGAATATGTTTGCTATGTGCATAAGTATACATACATCTGGAGATATGCACACATTTAATTTATTTCTAAAATTTCACTACCTTTAAATAATTTAATTGCATCTTTTTTAACTTTACTTAAACTGTTAGTTCAGTGTCTGTCTTCTTCCTTAAGAAAACAACAGAAGTATTTTACTTTGAGTCCAGACTTCAGTTCAATTTGACAGTTACTAAATGCACACAATAAGGAAGGAATTGTGCTAGACACTACAGATATAGTTCTCTTCTGATATTTGAAAGATAAAACATATTACACAGATACTTATGATACAAGGTGGGAAATAAGAGTCAAGGAAACTCAAAATAATCAAAGAAAATTTGAGAAAGAGGAGAACAACAGTAGTTGATTAGAGATGGTGGAGGGGCAAGAAAGGCTTCATGAAGGAGAAGCACCCTAGACAAGCTATGAAGAAATATAAAGATTCAAAGAGGAATATGTTAGTAAGGAGGCAATATGTTCCAGGTGTGGAAGATGGCTTTTGCAAATACAGAGATGTGAGTATAAACTTCAAACATATGTAGTAATTTGGTTTGGTAGGAATTTTTAGTGCAGGAATAAAAGTATTGGAAAATAAGGATGGAAAAGTAGACTCTGACAAAATTAGAGAACATCTTAAAAGGCAGGACAATGAGTCTATATTCTATTGAGTCAACAGTCATTAAATATTTTTGAGGAAGGGGATGACATGGTTAAATTCTGCCTTGAGAAGGTTATTCTAAAGGGAATAAGAAATGGGCTGGTTAATTGTAAGATTATACCAGATGGTTAGTGGTACTCTAGCTCAGGCAGTGCCATCTGTCTTCCATCAAGATTTTTGTTGTGAGGTCCAAGGAGGTCCTCCATTTATGATGGTGGCTAAAATGTCTATGATGAAGGGACCTCTATAGTCCTGTGGAACACTTCACCACTTTAGTATAGTCCTTTTCCACCATTATTACACTGAAGGAATAGTTATGGCTGTGAACAAGATTGGGGAAGGAATGACAGGAGTCGTGCAATCACCGCTGTCACTTTTGACAGTGATATTGGTCTTTACTCCTCCCCCCACCACACACACACCCTGGGTTTTATAGTGAGAAGGAACACTGATGAGGAGGTTCAAGAGCTTATTGCTTAGAAAGGGGCAGGAAGGTCATTAGGCTTCCTCAGAGTAGCTGGTCCTTATCTACTTGAAGTGTTTTTCTTCTAAGATTATTTGGTTCAAATTAAGCCAACTCTGTTCTTTGACTTAACTTCAAATCATGTAAGTAACCAGGTGATAAAAACTGATTAAAGCTAATGGCTCATTTATGTGACAGAACAGCCTTGTGAGGTGGGAAAAAGAGGTGACTACTGCTATCCTTGGAGTCAGGAAGGAGTTGAATTCACATCTCATTTCAGACATTTACTGTCTGTGGGACCACAGCCAAGTAGTTGAGGTTCCTTGACCTTGAATGTCCTCATATATAAAACTAAGATCGAATCTGCAGATTCTACCTCAGAGAGATTTTTGATGATGAAGTGAAAGAATTATTTAAGACATGTTGCAAACTTTAAAGTGTTACAGAAATGTGATTTATTATTATCCTAATTTTGCAAATGAATGAAACTGGCGGGGAGGGGGGTGTCAGAGACTTACTTGCCCAGGAGATATAGTTAATAAATATGAAATAAGATTTCAATTCTGGTGTTCATACTCCATTCCAAAAGATCATTCTCTTGCAACTATATTATGCCATTTCTCAGAGATTGTGCTGTATTTAAAGGGCAAACCTTTAAATAAGAAACCTTTTGGGTATTTTGAAAACTGACACACTTTGTCTTCATAGCTTTATGGAAAACCTCCATAGCATCTCTTCAAATTAAGGATTAGTTTTTCTGGAACAGGTTGTCCCAAAATATGTGTTTTTTTCTCATATACATTCACCTTTATCCTTCTTTCATCATCAACCACTAAACCCCTTCCCAGGCATCTTGTCCTTCATTTACTTTTGAAGAATATTTCCAATAGATAAAAGATAAATCCAAATGGAATTAACATAGGCAATTTCTCCTCTCTCTTTTTTTCCTTCAATTATCATGTGTATCATTGATTGAATAGCAAGTATTACAGATACTTCCCTGGGATTTGTGGATCTTAAGGAAAAGGTCATTTAAAAGCCATAAAAACATAACGGCAAAATATAAACATTTCTCTAGTTAGTCTTCAGTGAAATTTAATGCTATGAATAAATTTTTAAAGACATAAACAGTTTAAAATTATCTGTCTCTAGGCATAGAAGTAGACATTTTTTCATTGACACTTTGACCAGATTATCTATTATGTTAGATAAAGCACAATGAACATTTCCCTCCAATTAAATTAGCAAGACCTAAGATCTGAAAAACAGAAGTGGTTGATGAAAGTAAGGTAATATTTTCCTGGTTTTAGACTAAAATTGTTACAGTAATTCAACCAGATTTTCCTTTTGACCCCTTTCTAAAATGGCAAAAAAAATGTTTCATGTCTTTTCACTGATTATAAAGACTAATAAACTTTCTGTTTCCATAGCCATCATTTAGTATAGCAAACTCATTTCCAGTTCATTCTATGAATAAGCTTTGAATTCTGCTCTTATTATGTGCTTCCCCTACTCAACAATCCACCATGATTTCTTACAAACATGATGTCAAATCCGAACAACTCTGTCTATCCTTCAGGAAACTCTACTGAGTTGAGAGATAGCATATTGTAGTGGAAAAAAATCACTGAACTTGGACCCACAAGAACTGAGAAATCTTAGCTCTGCCACCAGCTGCCTGTATGACTATGGCCAAGTCACTTAACCTTCTCAATTGCCTCATTTATAAAATTAAGTTTTTTTGGACTAGATGGCCTCTAAGATCTGTTTCGACTCAAAGAGTGCTATCATAAATCCTCAAATTCAATTCATCCAACAAAATGCAACTCATGATCTTCTCCCCTTCTGCAGTCCTGCTGGATTTTCTGACCTCCCTCTCCTCTAAATTTGCCTCTTTTTGTGGTGGGCATGTCTGCCCCTTCAGCCCTCCTAAATCAATTATCTTTACTCTCTAATAAAGGTACTACCCTCTGATCAAACAAATTTGCATGAAGCTTACTTATTCCTTCCTCTTATCCTTTTTAATGATCATTTTCCATTCAGTCCAATAGGCATTTATTAAATGCCTATTTAGTATCATTAGGTCAGTAACATGGTATAGTCAATAGAACGATGGGCCTGGAATCAAGAAGACTCATCTGCCTATGTTCAAATCTCTCAGATACTTGCTGGCTGTATGATCCTTGCAAGTCCCTTAACCCTGTTTGCCTCAGTTTCCTCATCTGTAATATGAGCTGGAGAAGGAAATGACAAACCACTCCAGTAACTTTGCCAAGAAAACCTGAAATGGTGTAACAAAAAATCAGACATGACTGAAATGACCAAACAGCAACAACAAATTCTGTACCAGGTACATTTAGAAAAGGTCCTCATTGCCCTCCTGCATTCCTCCACTTTTAAAATATGGTTTAAGGTACTCCTTTGTTTGGATGGATTCTCTATTTCATCCTATCTCTCTTAGATCACTCCTTTACCTCCTATCTTTTCAGCAATTAAGTACTCTTGACATTGTGAGAGTCTCAGCTCATTGGTACATTGCTTTGTAAACATCTGTATGTCTCTCCCTCCCCCCTTGTGTATTTTATGCAGCTTTAAGTATCTTGTTAATTTCCCTGAAAATTGAGATGATGTCTTTAATTTCTTTTTTTTCTGGCCACCATTCGTCTTCTACCCCTTCCACTATAATCCAGGTCTGAAGGAGGATATAGTATGTAGAACCTATGCTCAGATGGGTCTATGAACTTGGAGAGATTTTGAATCCAGTACAAATAGGACTGTGTCTCTTCCATTTGTAGACTGAATTATCTAATCTTGGTGATTCTGACTACCATAAGACTGCTTCTTTTGGGGGGTTAGGGAGAATGAGACTGCAAAAGGATCCAGAATCTCAAATATTCTCTAGTATTAAAACAGAGAGATTGTCATTTGCTTTCATTGCCTAAACTGATATAATTATAAATACTTGAAATATTAAAGGATTAAGTCCTCTCTTCATTACATCTAGAACCCCAAGATATAAGAGTAAAAGAGGTTCTATAACCACTGATCATATCATATAATAATAATAACAATAGCTAGAATTTATACAGTACTTTACAATTTGTAGAATGCTTAGCAGATGTTATCTTGTTTAATCCTTGCAACAACATTGTGAGGTAGGTGAGGTGCTATTATCATGATCATTTTACATATGGGAAAATAGACTGAGAGAATTTAGACATTTTGCCCAAGGTCACATGAGTACCATGTGTCTGGGGCAGAATTTGAACTCAGATTTTCCTGATGCAAAGTTAAACACTCAGTCTACTGAACTACCTAACTACTATAGATAATATTATGTAATACCATATTTATTATCATGTTGCCTTGTGTCATGTCCTATTGTTTCTCATCCTGTCATGTCATCTTATAATATTATTTACTATTAACAATAAAAATACTCCTTTTGTATACTTATACATATACACATATTTCAAACACATATATATATATATATTTATATTTAGTTTTTTGTTTATTTATTTTTAGATCATGACATTCATTTCCACAAAATTTTGAGTTCTAATTTCTCTCCCCATTTCTACCCTTCCCCCACCCCATAACATCGTGCATTCTGATTACCCCTTCCCTCAATGTGCCCTCCCTTCAATCACACCCAACCCTTCCCTTATCCCCATCTTCTCTCTTCTCTTATAGAGAAAGATAGCTTTCTATACCCCATTACCTGTATTTCTTATTTCCCAGTTATATGCAATAACAATTCTCAACATTCATTTCTAATACTTTGAATTCCAACTTCTCTCCCTTCCTATCTCCCCACCCATCCCCACTGAGAAGGCAAGTAATTCAATACAGGCTATATATGTGTCATTTTGCAAAAGACTTCTATAATTGTCATATTGTGTAAGACCAACTATATTTCCTTCCATCCTACCCTGTCCCCCTTTATTCTATTCTCTCATTTGACCTTGTCCCTTCCCAAAAGTATTTACTTCTAGTTACTCCCTTCTCCCATTTCCCCTCCCTTCTATCATCCCCCTCACTGCACTTGTTCCCTTCTCCCCTACTTTCCTGTAGTGTAAGATAGATTTTAATACCAAATTTAGTAAGCATGTTATTCCCTCCTTAAGCCATATGTGAAAAGAGTAAGCTTCACTTTTCCCTTTACCTCCTCCCTTTTCTCCTCCATTGAAAAAGATGTTTTTATTTCTTTTATGAGTGATAATTTGTACCATTCCATTTCTCCCATTCTCCTCCCAATATATTCCTCTCTCATCCCTTAATTTTATTTTTATGGATATCATCCCTTCTGATTCAACTCAGCCTGTGCTCCCTGTGTGTGTGTGTGTGTGTGTGTGTGTGTGTGTGTGTGTGTAATCCCTCCACCTACCCAAATACTGAGAAAAGTCACAAGAGTTACAAATATTATCCTTCCATGTAGGAAACATGGTTCTAGAATATCAGGGCAGTTTTCCTTGATAAACAGTTCAGCTTTAGAAAGTTCTTTATGATTTCTCTTTCCTATTTACCTTTTCATGCTTCTCTTGATTCTTGTGCTTGAAAGTCAAATTTTATCTTCAGTTCTAGTCTTTTCATCAAGAATTCTTGAAAGTCCTCTATATCATTGAATGACCATTTTTTCCACTAAAGTAGTATACTCAGTTTTTCTGGGCAGGTGATTCTTGGTTTTAATCCCAGTTCCTTTGCCTTCTGGAATATCCTATTCCAAGCCCTTTGATCCCTTCATGTAGAAGCTGCCAGATCTTGTGTTATCCTGATTGTATTTCCATAATACTTGAATTGTTTCTTTCTAGCTGCTTGCAATATTTTCTCCTTGACCTGGGAACTCTAAAATTTGACCACAGTATTCCTAGGAGTTTCTCTTTTCAGGTCTCTTTCAGGAGGTGATCAGTGGATTCTTTCAATGTTTATTTTGCTCTCCGGTTCTAGAATATCAGGGCAGTTTTCCTTGATAATTTCATGAAAGACAATATCTAGGCTCTTTTTTGATCATGGCTTTCAGGTAGTCCCATAATTTTTAAATTGTCTCTCCTGGACCTATTTTCCAGGTCAGTTGTTTTCCCAATGAGCTATTTCACATTATCTTCTACTTTTTCATTCTTTTGGTTTTGTTTTGTAATTTCATAAAACCATTAGCTTCCCTCAGCTCGACTCTCATTTTTAAAGAACTATTTTCTTCAATGAGTTTTTGAACCTCCTTTCCTATTTGGCTGATTCTGCTTTTTAAAAACTTCTTCTCCTCATTGACTTTTTAGACCTCTTTTTCTAATTGAGTTAGCCTATTTTTAAAGGTGTTATTTTCTTCAGCATTTTTTTGGGTCTCCTTTCACAAGCTGTTGACTTGCTTTTCAAGCTCTTCCATGGCCTGAACCCATTGCATATTCGTTTTGGATGCAGAAGCCTTGACTTCCTCTGACAGTTATGCATTGCTCTTCCTCATCCTAAAAGATAGAAGGAAATACCTGTTCACCAAGAAAGTAATCTTCTATGGTCTTATTTTTTTCCCTTTTGGGGGCATTTTCCCAGCCAGTTACTTGACTTCTGAATCCTTTGTGAAGAGGAGGGTCCATGCTGGGGGAATCCTGCTCCCCTCTCGCCCAGCTAGGAAAGCCCTCTCACTAACTTTTAAATCTTTCTTTGGCACCTGTGGGTTGAGGGATCTGAGACCCTCCCTGCTTGGGATTCTGCCCCAGAGGCCTGTTCTGGTCCTGTTCCTCCCAGAGCCATGCGGCCAGGGCTGGACTCCACTCTGCTCAGCATCCCATGGGAGAGACCTTTCCTGTTGGCCTTCCAGGTTACCTTTGGCTGGCAATCTCCTTCACTCTGTCTTTCTGTGGTTTCTGCTGCTCTAGAATTTGTTGAGAGTCATTTTTACAGGTATTTCACAGGCTGTGGGGGAAGAATTAGAGTATGTGTGTCTTTCTACTCCTCCATATTGGTTCTGCTCCCCATATTTACTTTTTCAAAGGACTTGTTGATGTATTGTCTCATACAAATTTTCATGAAGCTTACTTATTATTATTATTATGCTATGTGGTTGGTAAAGAAAATTCTATAACTATTTTGTGAAGGAAGAGACTGAGACACAAAGTAGTTTTAGTAAGTACAGCTGGGATTAAAATCAACATTTCTTGACTACTAGCTTAGTCAGGACTTCACCCATCACATTGTGATGTCATTTGTCATCTTCAAAAGTGAACGCTGAGCAACAGTAATCATCCCTCGATTAGAGTGCACTGCCTTTCCAAACTGTTTATTTTGTCTTTGGAATATAAGTACCTGGAGGTCAAGAACCATCTTTGCTTTTCTATTTATATCCCTGGCATTAAAAGCTTGCCACATAGTAGGTGCTCAATAACTCTTTTTTTATTCATTTATTTGTTTACTCCAGACTACAACTCCATTGTATCATTGCTTTGATGGAGGGACATTGGGAAGCAAAGTTGTCCTTATTTTGTGTATCTCCAAGAAATAAGATATGATTTGTAGCTCAGTAGAGGCCCACTGAGTTTTATATCAGTTTCAGAGATTTTATGCATACAGTAACTTTAATTGAGGGAAATTAATGGAGACAAAATTTCTGGATGCGTTTGTTGCCATTTTTTCCTGTGAATGTCTCAGAACTTCGCTAAAAGGCTAAAAGGATGTAAAAATGGATGGAGTAGATTTAGATTCCAAGCCTGGCTCCATGTTGTTGTACTGATGGAATTTTCTTGTAATGATGGAATTTTTTTTCTCCCTTGTGGTTAACAAATCCCAGCTTCTGGTTCAAAAGAAATAAACAAGAATGTGAAATTTTTCCCAATCATTATCTAGCTAAAGTTTCAATTTGCTTCACAAGACCTTACAAGATTAATTGGTGACCAAATCCAGTCCTATGGGATTACAAGGAATAACATTTCTATTTGCAGTTTGTAAGTTTGCAAAATTGGCAAAAAGATCTTTTAAATTATAAGTCTGATATAAGAAATTCTTACAGATTTTTCTTTTTATCACAAAACCTTACTTTGATTCTCTTAACTTCCCCCTCCTTTTATGGATGATAACCCACTACCAGGAGAGAAAGAGAAAGAAAAGAAGAAATATGATTAGGTCATTTTTCTTTTCATAAATATTATCACTGTTAAGTTATAAGTACATTATCTGCAGTCATTTCAGGGATATTAAGTGAAGATTTTCTCATCTATAATAATACTTCCACAGCAGCTAAAGTTCCCTTCTATTGCAGATTACAATTCTTCCTCTGCATATTTCAATTTTTCTTCATGATGTGAGAAAAGAATGGAAGTGATAGAATTCCCAATAGCACCATAGGAATGGAAATATTTGCTTGAATGTCTGGAGATGGTGAAAGGAAAGGGGACAGAGGGAAATTCCCTCAAAATGACATTCCAGTGGACTCATTGGATTTCAAATCTCCATGTCTATAAAGGAAGCTGTTAATGTTAACACAAAACATACCTGTTTTATATTAGTTTATCTTATTTCAGATGTACCAATACCTTGTTTTAAGCACAGCGTCCTCTGTTTTGCACATTGTGTAGTACTAACATGTCAGTGGATTCTAAGGTTCTCTAGATTTTAGGTGCATCAGATATGTCAAAAATAAAATTGATCACTGATTTTATTCTCATCACTCTTAAACTCAACAACATCCTTCTCTGATGTTTCATTATGATGAGTGGATGACCCCAGGTTCTCAAAAGTTATGCCAGCAGAGCACAAGTGTTCGCTGGTCCTACTGAACTAGAAAGGATTTTTCTGAGAAGTGACCAGGTCAGACAATTTGCCTTCAGAGGACTAGTCTAAGGTCACAAAGACCTGGGCACTAGAGTGTGCAGGATCAGGGCATTGAGTTTTTCAGTCATGACTCACAAATACTATTGTGAAGGGAGAACTCATGATCTGCATCAGCAGATAGATACCCCTTCTGACAAAACCACATGGAAGAGCTATTATTTCTATTATAACTCCTCATAATAAAAATTTACTTTAAAAATTTTGTCCTATAGTTTATAATTTGCTTTGATGGCACAGCACCTTTCATATTAGGTGTCTTTATAATTTTTGTCAAATGCAATTGTATTGAATTTCACATAGCTTATTTCATTTGAGTGCCATGACAGTCTTTGATTTTTGGAAGGGACCTCAGCGATCAATACAATGTAAGTTCCTGAAGGACAGAGACTGTGTTGATTGTTTTGACTTAATATGCTCAGCATCTAGCACAGTACTTGACCCACAATGTACTCTTCAGAAATTCTTGTTAAATAAATTATTGCAAATATCTCATTTTGTGGAAGAGGAAACTGAGTTTTAGGAGGATTGTGGAGCATAGGTTCTTTACTTGGAGTCCATAAATTTGTTTTTAATATTGATAATATTTGTTGTGCATGGCTGTTCCTGACCGTATTTGGGGTTTTCTTGGAAGAGATACTAGAGTGGTGTGACATTTCCTTCTCCAGTTTCTTTTACAGATGAGGAAACTGAGGCAAACGGATTGAGTGACTTGTCCAGCATCACACAGATAGTAAGTGTCTGAGCCAAATTTGAACTCACAAAGATGAGTCTTCCTGACTCCAGGTCCACCATTCTATACACTGTGCCACCTAGCTGCCCTTTGATAACAGTATTGTAATATATCCATACCCTTTGTACTCTTGTGTATTTTATTTTTTTTTTAATTTTAAAAACATGATTCTGAGAAGAGGCCTATAGGCTTTACCAGACTTCCAATGAGTCCATGACATAATATAAGTTAAGAACTCCTATTATAGAGTTTAGAACTACAAGGGAATTTGATGATCATCTAGCCCAACACCCTCCACTCCCCTCCTGAAACACTTTGATAAATGAAATGTAGAAAGTGACTTATCCAAGATCATACAGAAAGAATATTTTAGACACTGGTCCTCTGGCTCAAAATCAAAAAGTCAAAGGACTTCTCCAACGTTAATTAATAGTAAAGCTAGAATTCAAACTTTATCCGATACTCAACCCCATTCTCTTTAATTTTTAAAAAATACTATGCTACTGTTTTGTTAATGAAAACATCCAGTATCTATAGAGAGTGATAGTTATTTCATTAAATGAATCCTTATCACTTAACTCTGTCTTCCTCACTTCACACTGTTGATAAGTCTTTTGAGATTTTGCAGATCAGATTCTTTAATTCAGCTTTAAGTCAACTCTCTGTTTTCTTCTAAATATTTAGACAGGACAATTCCTAAAAGTCCACATTCACTTAGGAAGTGTGAACTCAGTTTTTATTCTCAAAATACAGGCAGAGAGACAATTGAATCTTCTCTTCTAAGATGTGGGCAACTTCAAGTTAAAAATCTCATTTCTGGTTTAAGAATACAGTCTGCAAAAAATAGTAACAATTTTTTGGAGGGGAGAAAGGAAAAAAAACTTTACATAAAACTTTTCTTGTATATTTGAATGCAAAAGTGATTTGTGCACTGTAGATTTACAGTTTCATGTATAATTAATTACTTTTTTATTGTAAAATTGTACAATAAATTATGGAAATGCTTGTTTTATTCCATGAGTTAAAAATTAAATTAAATTTAAAAAATAAAAGTGATATAGTAGAGTATTGAACTTGCTGTTAGAAAGATTTAGTTTAAATCTTACTTTTGAAACTTTTTAGGTACTCAGGCATAAGCAGGTGATTTAACCTCTGTGACCTTAGTTTCCTAATCTGTACAAAATGACAAAGGTCAATTTCCTGATCTTTAAAGCTCCTTTTCACTACCAATCCATTATTCTGGGTTCCTAAGTGCTACTGAAGATTATTAAGTATATAATAAAATATTTTGAAATTGAAAATATATGAAACACTGACTACTCTGGCCCTCATGCTGTAAAGATGAGATACATTACATTTCATCCCTTTCCCTAGGGTACTCTAGTATTCTTAATGGTGTTTGGGACATGTCTAGTATCTCTATCATTGGTTCTAGCACCCATCAGTAATATTCTTCCAATTTTAAGGCTGCCTTGTACTCTAATTTCATTCTTCCACTTAATCAAATTAGCTTTTATAAAAGAATATTTACTTCAAAGGTATAACAAGAACAAAAATACACCATTTTTGGTGGTGTTATGAAAGGATTAAACTATTCTTGAGAGCAATTTGGAACTGTGTCCAGAGGGATATGAAACTGTGCATGCCCTTTGACCTAGCAATGCCACTACTAAGTCTATATCCCAAAAGAAATGAAAAAAAAAAACCAGAAAGGAAAAGTACTTATATGTACAAAAACATTTACAGCAACTCTTTTTTGATGGTAGGGAATTGGAAATTAAGGGGATACTCATTAATTGGGGAACAGCTAAACAAGTTGTGGTATGTGATTGTGATGGAATACTATTGTGCTATAGGAAATTATGAACAGTATGTTCTCAGAGAAATCTAGAGGGGCTTTACATGAATGGATGCTGAGTACAGTGAATAAAGCCAGGGAACACTGTACACACTAACATCAGTACTGTAGGATGATCAGCTGTGAATGGCTTAGCTGTTCTCAGCAATACAGTGATCCAAGGCAACTCTGAAGGAATTATAATGTAAAATCCTCTCCATCTCCAGAGAAAGAACTGATGGTGTCAGAATGCAGATGGGAGCTTACTTTATTTTTATTGAGGGTTTTATTTTGGTCTATTTTTCTTTCACAATATAACTATTATGGATATATGTTTTATGTGACTACACATGTATGTGTATCATATTGTATCATATGTGTATCATATCATATCAAATTGATTGCTCTCTAAATGAGGGAGGTGAGGAGGAAGGCAGGGAGAGAGTCTGGTACTCAAAATTTTAAACATGAACTTTAAAAATTGCTTTTCCATGTAATTGGGAAAAATTAAATACCAAATAAATATTTTACATAAAGAAAAAATACAGCATTCCTCCAGTCAATGTGTGAGAACATAATCACACACCTCCTATACCAGCTCAGACTCTGGATAGAGGAAGGGTGAAGAGATTCCCAGCTTAGCTCAATTCCTATATAGCACAGTCCCACCAAGTTCCAAGTCCAAATCCCAGTCCCTCTCCTGTTCCTAGTTCAAGTCCTGAGCACCTTGGATTCTCCCAGTGGACTCCATGAAATATCCGGTCTGGAATCTTGTCTCCAAGGTTTCCACATCTCCAGTCTAGGGCTGGGAACAATACTGCCTTTGTCTAGAACTGACAAGGACAAATGAAATAGACTGAATCAAAATCCCAAGACCATTTATTGGGGTCACAAGGCCTAAAATGAGAAGAGGAGGTAGCTGTTACTTCCACCTAGCTCAGATCATGGCATCTTCTCTGTGGGTCTTTACCCACTTTGATGCCACAAGAAAGAGAACAAGATTGTCCGAGTCTGACAGTTTTAAAGAGTATAAAGTTTCAGCTGTATAGCCAATAGAAAGTGGTTGCTTCTACTCACACAACAGGGGAACACAGTGTCTTCTCTTGGAAACAGAAGTCTTTATCTTAGATCACTCACAAAAGGTCCCCTTTCCACTGAAGTCCCTTTTTTTCAATCAAAACATTATGCATTGCATACAATGTGCAATAGTACTGTGGTGGGCATTGTGGGGAATGCAAAGCAGTGTCGGTAAAATCTCTTTCTTCAATAAATTTATAGTCTAGTAGAAGGGCTAAGACCTAGTCTCTCTGTCAATCCCAGACCAGTATCACCAACTGTTTCCTCAGCATCTCCAAATCAACCTATCTAAAACAGAAGTTATTATGTTTCCCCATGCCTTCTCCTGCTTTCCCTAGTTCTAATATTTAAGGGCATCACTGTTCTCCCAGCCACATATATTCACAACATAGGAGTCATCAGTTACCAAATCTTGGGAACTTTATATCCATAATATTTTTCCTGTTCATTCCTTCTCCCCCTTTCATATAGCCACCATTTTAATTCAGGCCTTTATTACTTCTCACCTGGATTATTAGAATCACCTCTATTCACCTTCCTACCTCTGCTTTCTCCTCTCTTCAACCCATCTTCCATACACCTGTCAAATTCACATTCCTAAAGACAGGTAATAGATGCTGAGGATGGGAGACACCTTACAGGTCAACACATCCAACACTTTCTTTTGACAGATATGGAAACTAAGTCTAGAGAACAGCTTGTCTAGAAACATATAGCTAGTTAGATCCTAAGTCAAAGTTCTGGCCTAGGTCTTCTTGACTCAAAGTTTAGTGTTCTACTCACTGCACCACAATTCTGGTCCAGCTATGTCACTGCTCTGCTCAAGAAACTTCAGTACTTCTCTTTTGTCTCTAGGATAAAATGTACACTCCTACTTTTGGCTTTAAAATCCATTGGCAGTCTCTTTGACTTTGCTTCCCAGTCAAACTGGCTATTTCCCTTACAATAAACATCATCTTCCCCTCTCATGCCTTTCTACAGGTAACTGATCTTTATGCCTAGAATGTGTTTCCTTGCTCACTTCTACTTCATGGAATTCCTGGTTTCCTTCAAAGCACAGCTGAGATGCTAATTCTTACTGGAATCTTACTCAGATAGTTCCTGTTAATTTCATGCAATTTCCAAAAATTACTTTGACTTTTTTGTATAGAATTGTTACATTCGCTATTTTGCACTCAATTTTGTGAGTATGTATTGTTTCCCCCCCGTAGAAAGCAAACTCTTTGAGCACAGCATGGTTACAGGACGCAGGTTCAAGTCTCATTTTTGACACATAACTGGTAGTATATTAGGCAATCCTCTAAGACTCCAAGTTGCAGAGAAAGTGCTGACCTTCATTTACAGAAGGAGTTTCTTCTTCCAGAGGTTCCCAACACCAATGATGTCACAGTTCCAGGCACTATTCTTGTCCTCCTTGAGATACTGTTTTGCCTTTTTGCTTTCCTGTCTCCAGGGCTTTGAACACTATCGTCATCATCATCATCATCACTTACATTTACATAGTGCTTACTATGTGCCAGGCACTGTAAAATATATTTTCCAATTATTATCTCAACTATCCTCAAAATAGCTCTTTGAGGTAGGTTCTATAATATTTATTACCTTCATTTAACAGATGAGGAAACTGAAGCAAACAGAAGATATTTACCCATGGATATATGGCTAATAAATGTCTGAAAGTGGATTTGCCTCGTCTTCCTGACTCCACTGTGCTACCTAGATGTACACTGTAGTTGCTTAATAAATACTTGTTCAATGTTTAAACAAGTGAAGCCATATACATATGGAAAGTGAGCTAGGAACAGGTCTTTGAATGTCAGAGGACTTTATATTTGACCCTGAAAGAGACAGGGAACCATTAGAGTTTATTGAGTACAGGGCAGTAACAAGGTTGGATCTGTTTCAGAAAGCTCACTTTGGTGGCTGAGTGGTTGATGGACTAAAATGTGGAGAGGTTTGTGACTGGCACACCAACCAGCAAGCCATGAGGAGAGATGAGGAGGTGACGACCTGGACCAGGATGATGGAAATGCCAGAGGACAGAAAGGGATATAAAGGATAGATGTTACCAAAAGTAAAATTGACAGGTCATGGTAACAGATAGGACATAGGAGATTGAGAGTGAAGAATGGAGGGTGATACTTAGGTTGAGATCATAGGGGACAGGGGTGCTGCCTTTGATAGTAATAGGGAAGTTTGGAAGAGGAAAAAGTTTGGAGGAGGGCAGAGATGAGTTCTATTTTGTACATACAGTGTTTAAAATGTCTACTGCATAACCAGTTTGACATGCCTGATAGGAAGTTGAAAAGATGAGACTGGAGGTCAGTAGAGAGGTTAAAGCTAGATAAATATATTTGAGGATCATTTGAATATATGAGAGCTGATAAATCACCAAGTAGAGTAACGTGAACTTATGTGGATATCCTTCCTCATGTGTCCTTGACATTTGGAGAATACAAGTGCAACACATGAGTTGTGTCCTTGATCTCAGGATATGACTAGTTATTTTCCTGTTTGAGTACACATTTTTCTGATGAAATCCTTTATGGTGTCCCCCTCACCCTACCATAATTTTTTTAATATGTTACAGTGTACCCATGTCCACCATGCACTTCTCTAATATCCTTTGGATCATTAAGTATAGTTCTTTGGAAACTATAGTGCCATATTTATCACAGTTGTACATTAGTGGGAAATATTATATAGGTATGAAGATAGATCTATGTGCTTCAGGGAGAAAGTTAGGTTAATCAGCTAGACAGGGCTATTTTAGAAATATAACTCAGAATTTGGATCAATGAAAGATTCCCTAGGTTTTGTGATCCATCATATGCTCCTTTTTGTGGGTGATGCCATCTTTATTCGAGTTCTAGAACATCATATTTACATATAAAGTCAGGGGAAATTATAATGCCTCCTAAATACAACATATTATCAGAGTTTGGACTAAGTATCCATGTAATTGAATGAAGAATTCTTATCTGGACTTAAACATGTGTGTGCACACATGAATAGATAATATATAGAGCTTCTCTATTACCTATCTATCCATGCATATATATACATATATATATGCTTATAGACACATCTATAGGTATCTATAAATATATGTGTAGATGTTTGATAGATATATATTTATAGATACTTATATGTTTTTATATGTATGCTGTTGTATGTATTAGAAAATACTGTAAATGGATGATTAATTGGTCTCATAATTGAAGAGAAAGATAAAAGAGGGTTAAATTTCCTTTGGAAAAGTTATTTTACTGACACCAAGTTTGATCTAACAAGTCAGAAACGTAAGATGAGCATTTTATGTGCTTTAGAGACCTTAAAGTTAATAATCATTACCAGTCTTTGTGGTTAATAGAAAATCTGTTCAAAAATGATGAAAATCAGATTAGCAGAAAGGATATCTACCAAAAAACATATCTAGGTCAACCAACAAATCACTTAGCAATAATCTGCAAAGAGAGAATGAAAATTCCATAGTCTCTCCTAAGGTCTTTTAGCAAAGTGAGATCAAGAAACTTGGAGAAATAGGAAATATCATGAAGGAGGAGCAAGACCGGAAGGCTCTGTATGGGTGGGCATTTCACTGGGCTAGAGACTCACTTTGATATTTCACTTATGTCCTTTGATTTCTACCACCATGAGTGGAGCTTTGGAATGCTGGTATTGCAGTGCTATAGAGAAACAAATAGTGATGGTACCTTTCCTCCTTTTTGCAAACTGTTAGAAATAGCCTTTCACTTAGAGCTTAGCATGCAATACCTTAAAACCCATCACAGTGAATTTGAAGAGTACTCTATAAACATGGTAGGTAGAACTAGCCTTGAACTCAGAACACTTGAGTTCAAATACTCACACAGACACATGAATTGTGTGACCCTAGACAAGTCGCTCAGCCTCTGTTAAGTCTCACTTTTTTTCATGTATAAGGGGAGGGGAATAGCACCTACCTCACAAGACTGTTGTGAAACTCAAAGCAGATAATATTCATAAAATGTTTCAGGTGTATTAAACCTCTATATGAATACAAGCTGCTGTCTTCATCATCAGTTTCATATTCACAACAATCCTTTATCAGGAAAACAGTCCCAGGATGGCATCCATGCCACATTCATCACGAGAGCCGCATCCCTTCTAATGTCCTCTTACTTTAAAACAAAACAAAACACATATTCTTCTAGTTTCTTTGAGGTATTCTACTTCCATTGCTAGATTTCTCATTTCCTGTATTGACCCAATTTTACTTCTCACAGATGCAAAAACATATGTGTTTGATGCTACCAGCTTGACTTTCGCAATGGAATAGTAGAAAAAGTAGAAAGCAGCTGCATCCTTCTTGGAAAGAAGATAGCTAGAAATTGCACCTTTCACTTTCCTCTCCATTTGGTTGGTTGGTTGTCCTTCATTCTTGAAGAGAACCAAAATGGGGACCACATTGGGGTCAAGGTATAGCATGTTCAACTGTGGCTGATCTGATCAATACAAGCTGAGAAGTCTCTACCGTACCAAAACCCCAAAGCCAGTCCTCCATCCTGGACTTCCCAGGATGGGATGCTTGTATAATGAAATTTTATTAATATGGTCAGTATAACGGCAGTCACCTTTTTAGAACCCTCATGTACATAATATGGTAGGTCCTTCATTACTTCTTTCTTTCCATAGCCCTCTTATTTTCAAAAAAATAAAGATTCATTATGCATTCCTCTTACACTGTTTTGCAACCAGTTTTTCAGAATATAATGCTGGGGCTTATCAAAGCCCCTTTAGTGAGTCATGACCAATCAGGTCCTATTTCATCTCCCTATCATGGGTAATTATGGCATGATCCCTCTAAGAAATTAGGGTCCCTATCAATAACTACCCAAATTAGAACCTTTTTTGCAATTTGCCCTAGTCAAGAGTGATCTGTTGTATGCTCTCTAACTTTGCCCTTTTCAGTTTTCATCTCTGGGCATAGGGAGTGGTCATCTCTCAGGTGTATGGTGACAAATGTGCATTTCTGCTGGCATGTATATGAATCAAGCAAGGTTGGGAAGTAGGGTCTTTGTTATCTGCTTGGCAATAGAATTATTAATAAATGGTTTTTTCTATGTTAGGCAACCTCAGTCAGGAGAATCATAGACACCTTGCTCACCTCTGGGGGCCTGGCTGCACTGTTAAGCAGGAACCTAATTTAGCTGCCATGGTATCTTCAGGTGTACCTTGTTTCTGAGCCATCTGAGAAATAAGGAATAATTTTGAAAGAAAATTACAGTCGTTTATGTTTTCCATATACTTCCTGTGCAATATCTTTGCTTTTTTTTTTCAGCTACTTTCTCATGTAAAATTAAACAGTTTCCTGGCCTTTCCATTATTCTATGTAATAACCATGGAACAAACCTTTGCTTTCTTAGTTCCGGGTTCAGTACTTAATGGCATTATTGCAATTTGGAGCAGATGAGAAAAATGATTCTTTATCATGAAGAAAAATCCTTTATTTCTGAGCCAGGGATTATGAGTTTTAGATTTAATAATTACATCTCAGCAACAAGGTGAAAACATCACTTTGGAGATAAATCAATGGCTGGCAGAAAACCTTTAAAAATTCAGGAAAATACAGAACATCTAGAAACAATTAAGAGCTAAGTATGAATAAACTCTTTTTTTCTTATTTATTACTAGGTTTGATAATGTGTCTCAAATAAAATTATTTTTGGCATCTTTAAACAAAGAATCACAGAATTTCGAAGTTGGAAGAGACCTAGAGACCATCTAGTTCTAGTCTAGTTCATGCTCAGAATCACAGATTTGAAGCTTCAAAATGTAATCCCATCTTTTTACATCTAAAGAAACTGAGATAGTTTAAGTGACTTGCCTAAGGTCACACAGATGGTTCATAACAGAATCAGAATTTGAACCCAAATCTTCTGACTTCCATCTAGTGATTTCCACTGAACCATGCTATCTCCTTCAGGGATCCCTTCTGCAACATCACTAACAAGTAATATCCCACCTCCATTTGAAAACCTCCTGTGATGAAAAACACATTACATTCTGAAGCAGACTGTTTCTTCCTTCTTTCTTTCTTTCCTTCCCTCCTTCCTTCCTTCCTTTTTTGTTTGCTTCCTTCCTTTCTTTTCTTCTCTCTATTTTTAAAATTCTATTCACTAGGAAGTTTTTCTTCATGTGGACTTGAAATCTACCTTTCCACCTTTACTATATCTACTATGATTCTGCCTCCCTATGTCAAGCCAAACAAATCTAATCCCTTATTCACATATTAATTCATTAGACAAACATATATCTTCAACATGACAGCCTTACAAATACTTGAAGAGAGTTATATTTTCCCTGTCCATCATCTCTTCTCTAGGATTAACACATAAAAATGATGCAATATAGGAATAGGCTGAAGGAACTAAGTCCTTAATTATAGTTACCCTCGTTTAGACACACTGCAGTTATGAATGTATGCAATTCATAAAAGTCTTTCCTATAAATTGGGATCTGGAACTGAATACAGTTATCCATATTTAGTTTAATAAGGACAGTGTACAGTGTCTTATTACTTTCACCTTTCTGACAAACTGTTTCTACTAGTTCAGCTAACATTTGTATTAGTTTCTTTGGCTGCCATCTCAGACTATTGATTAACATTGACCTCAGAGTGCATGAAAATACCCATTTCTGCTTCACATAATCTTGGTTATATAACCATGCCTTCCCCATCTCATACTTATGCCATCATATATTTAAACCCAATTGTAGGACTTTGATAATCTTTATCTAATTTCATTTTATTAGATTAAGTCCACTATTCTAGTCTTTTGGAATCTTTTGGATCCTTATTTTCCTTCTAGTACATTAAATTTAACTCTCAGTATCATAGCATTCAAAAATTTCATAATAATGTTGTCTATGTCTTTGGCCAAGCCACTGATTTTTTTAAGAGCCAGTGGCATATCTCTGGTATACTCCAGTACAAACTTCTGTCCAGTTTGACATCAATCTAATCAATGCTTTTAAATGGATTTTAAAAGAGGCAAGTGACCTTCCCCAAACTGTACACATCTCTCCATCTTATTCATGGAGATCTTCTGAGTGACTTAGTGAAAATGCTTAGCTGTGATGCAGGCAGTCAGTATGTGTAGTATTCATCTTATCTAGTCTACTAGGCCCTCTGGAAATAAAAGTAGTGAGGTTATTCTGCTAAAGTCTGTACTTGAAGAACCGATGTGGGCTCTTAGTGATCATCATTTTCTTTTCAAAGTGTTCCATTGAAGTCTCTTCAATATATTCTAGATTAGGGGTGGGAAATCTATGGTCTCAACGTCAGATGTAGACTTCTAGGTCCCCAGGTATGGCCTTTTGACTGAGTCCAAGTTTTACAGAACAAATCCTTTTATTAAGTGGATTTTTTCTGTGAAGTTTGGATTCAGTCAAAGGGCCACACTTGAGGGCCACATGGTGCCCCAAGGCCACAACTTCCCCCACCCTGTTTTAGACCTTAATACTATAAATATTTCTTTAGCAAAGGAGCCAAAATCAATGCTTCATAGAATGTACCAAGAATCAATGAGCTGATTTCCTTCCCTTCCTTAAATGTAAGCCTGTCTACTAGTAATATTCCCTGACCTGTGCTATTACTCATCACAATGAAGAATTTAAGAAGAGATGAAAAACATAAAGACTTGAATCTAGTCATTTCTCTTATATGTAAATGACAGTTTCCTGAATCAAGGCCTTTGGAGAGTGATGGGAGTTCTCTAAAATGGCTGGAGATAATGGCACTCAAGGAATATAAAGAAAGATATGGTTACACATATCTTTCAGAAATGGAAAACAAATTGACATTTTAAGATATATTATTCTGGCTTCATATCAAAGTCAATAATGATTTATTTATTTTTATTTGAAATTTCATCATGAAATTACATTTTGATTTAGTAGTGTGGCTTCAGATCTTAGGGAAGATAGCCACTTTATAATTACCTTCTGACTTTGGGGGCTTGGGGGAGACAAGGGTAGCTCTGGGAAAGCCTTCCAAATAAGACTTTTAGGAGCTCACCTGACTTTTTCCTAAATATGAACTAGATGATTAGACAGCTTGGAGCTTTGGAAAGAATGCTAGATTTGAAGTCAGAGACTTTGGTTTGAAACCTTTTCTCTGCCATTTACTCCTTATGTGACTGTGGACTAGCCATTCTCAGTGTCTTCATCTATGAAATGAGAGGGTTGGACTAAGTCACCTCCTAGATACTTTCCAGATCTAAACATATGAATAATAGTTAAATTCTAATTTCTAAGTAAAATAGCTACTCATTAAAAACAACAGTAACAATGGCAACAAATTTAAAACCACCAAAATGCAGTTAGAGACTTTTAGACATAATTGATAGGGGACAAGGGGATGGCATTTCATCAGTTAAAAGATTTCTAATTGTGGTAACTTTTCATGATGCAGGCTGGCAACTTATTTCTAACTTCCAATGGAGAAAAGAATGAGGAGGAAGGAATCAGCATTCATATAACATCTATGTGCCAGACATTGTACTAAATGCTTTTTACAAATATTATCTCCTTGGAGCCTCAAAACAGCCCTGAGATATAGGTGCTATTATTATATTCATTTTATAGCTGAGGAAACTGAGGCAAATAGAGGTGAGGTGATTTGCTCAGGGACACATAGATAGTGTCTGAATTCAGATTTGAACTCAGATCATCCTGACTCCACACTCAGCACTCTAGTCACTGTGCCACCAGCTGCCTCTTAAAATCTTAGGTGTTTCCTGAGCCTCTGAGAAGCTAAATGACCTGCCCAGAGTTGTACAGCTAGTAGGTGTCAAAGGCAGGGTCTCCAAGGGTTGTAGGTTCATGTGAACATAGGACTAGAAGGGATCTGAGGTTCAATAAAGTCCAACTCACTGATTTTATGTATGAAGATATGGAAGCACAGAGGGGTTAAGTTACTTGACCAGGTCACATAATTAGTAAATCTCTGAGGTGAGATTTGATCTTCCTGACCTCAAGTCTGGTACTATTCCATCTAGCTGCTTCTTGAAAGGGAATTGATAATATAATAAAATAAAACTTGAAGAAACCATACCATTCTAGTTCAATTCTACCTTGTGTAATAACAGAGATAGATAGACAAACAGACAGATAGATAGATAGATAGATAGATAGATAGATAGATAGATAGATAGATAGATTTCTCTACCAAAGAATCCCCCAAAGAGGCACCATTTCACCCACTGATTAATAGCCAATTTAAGCATTAATTAGGTCCTAAGTACTGATACAAAGAAAGACAAAAAAAAATAGTCCCTGAACTCACAGATTAATAAGAGAGACAATATGCAAACAAATATATACTAATAAGATAATAATAATTATATTTTAATTTAGAAACTATCCTTAGAGTAATTAAACCAGAATTAAGGGGATCAAGAGAAGTTTCTTGTAGAAGGTGAGGCTATAGCAGGGACTTGAAGAAGACCAGGTTACCATGGAGTTAGAGATGAGGAAGCCATTACAGAAAGATATCCACTAGGGAATGGAAGGAAAGTAACTGCTAGGGATAGTTAGAGTTACCTCCATATGTTGATGTGGCTGAGTGTATGGAGTGCTGGACCAGGAATCAAGAAGACTCATCAACTTGAGTTCAAATTCATCCTCAAATTCTAGTTATGTGATCTTGGACAAGTTATTTCACTGTGTTAGCCTCAGTTTCCTCATCTGTAAAATGAGCTGGAGAAAGAAATAGCCGACCACTCCAGTATCTTTGACAAGAAAACCTCAAAGGGTGTCATGAAAAGTTAGACACGGTGGAAAATGACTAAGCAAGTACCTTTTGAACTCACGTCCTATGAGCTAGAATGATTATTGAAAAGTTTGTCGTTTGCTTGTTTTTTGAAAGAGTAGCTTATCAGTGATTGAACCAAGAATCTATGTTCTCCTCTCAGAAGAATTATAGAGATTACCCCCACTGCAGCCTAAATAGCTAGTGATGAGCAGTCTGTTCAGCACTAGAATAGCCAGTGACAAGGCTGTTGTGTTTAGCCCTGTTGCTCTACATTGCAGGCTCTTCTGCTCTCTCCTTAGTATCACATACTCCCCAGTTAGAAGTAGGCTGAAGTCATATATAGCCTCGTGTACCAAGGAATTCCTCCGGGGAAAACCTAGCACCCTTTCAACAGAGAAATGAAAAACAGCTATGAGGACAGTGTTAACCCATCATTATTCAAAGGAAAATCTCTTCAATGAAATTGAATGTAGAAGGTGGTGCCTATCTGTTGGATCAGTCATTCCCATTCAAATCACAAGAAACAACTCCATAATTAGCAGTCTTTTTAATCATGGAGGATGATTACAAGTACTTTGTACCTGTAGGTTCATATTCTAAATTTTATTAATGCTTGGGCAGCACATGACTAGGAAACTCATTTTGTTGGTTTTTTCTCTCTCTTGTGTCATAATGGATTCTTTTTCTTTCTCAAATAACCATGAAGGAAAAAGGAAGACTGGTCAATGAAATGGTCCTATGAAACACAAAATAAGAGCTTGCTTATTTTCAGAAAGAATATTGTGACTGATAGGGCAGAGACATGCTTAACCTAGTTTGCCAAAGTCATTGATCTGCTAATACATTTTCAAAAGTTTATGGCTAACTGGGAGACAAAAGTATGTTAGTCTACAGATTCTGTTATAGTAATGCAAAGAAAAAAGGCATATTTATAGGCTTGTGTGGGCAGTTGGGAAATGAAGGGGAAACGTTTTAAAATTCTCTCAGCCCTCTGAAAGTTCCAGGCTCCATGCTGGCTTTGCCTTAAGCCATGAAACCTAGGCATTTGGGAATGAACTTCTTAGAGAGACAATCTGATATGTGACTTGGAACATCACACTATTTGGGAGACGTGCACAGCTTGAACTCTAACATTATTGAAAAGAATGAAAATCTTTTTTTCCCTGAAGGGCTTCAGAGAATAAGATATTTTGGTTAATCTCAGTATCCTGCCAGTTCAGATGAATGACCCTGTGCTATGAGATGTTCCCATAAATCCAGCACATGGATGACTCACTGTTCCAGGGAACTAACTGGGCTTTCAACACTGTTAAAACTTCCTTCCTCAGTTGTTATTGGGAATTTTTTCTCCCAAAATTTCATCTTTGGCAGAGTGACGTTTTTAAAACAACGTAGTGTTGTTATTTTGGTTTTTTTAAGAATTAGAAAATGACCTCCACAAATCACAATGGCAAAACTATACTAAATTTGAGATGTTATTTATACCCAAGCTTTGAAAGAGAAAAACATTTAATTTCTTGAGTAAAAACATATGGCCTTTGGGGAACTAAATGGTGTTAAACATTTGCAGTTTCAGTCAGAATTCACATGAGTGGAACAGAGATTAATTTAGATAAATACTAGACTACTAAGAAGAATATGAGAAATCCATTCCCCAAATGATATGATGGATTTCTGTTATGTTCACATGATGCCACCATGACCAGGAAATTCAATCAACAACTGCTCAAGTAGTTGCTGGACTGACATGAGTGTTCCTGTGGAGTTTTACAACTATTATGAACTGGCTGAATTTAAAGAAACCTAAAGAATAAGGAACATGCAAATTAAATGTAGGACAATATGTGTGTATAATATATATGTATATATGCTTACACATATGCACATGAATGTATACATGTATGTTTGTATGCCCATACATATATTTAGGTATGCATATACATATAGATCATTTGGGAGGCATGTGGAGTATACTATTTGTCATTAAGACAGAAACTTTCACCTATAGTAAGAATAATGGTAGCAGTTGTCCTTCAGTCTCAAAAAAGAACCAAAATGACTTTCCCATGCTAGAGTCAAGTTTCCATGTGTCCAACTGTGGCTGATCAGACCAATATGAACTTGGAAGGTTCTACCACAGGTCAGACACAAATAGTTCATATGAACCTTGGAAGTGGAGATACAAGAGATAACTTCCCAATACATATCCCTTTTACTTTTACAAACTTTTACAAAGAACATTTATACCACAAAATGTATATGTGCATATATGCACATATGCTCTAACATATATGCATATGCATATGTACATATGTACACATATACATACCTCTTTAACAACATACATGTACTTTTCCAAAGAACATTTACACTACAATATGTAAATGTGTATGTATGAGTGTATATAAATGTATATGTGTATATATATGTATATATTATATATGCTTTAACTTTAACAGGACTCCACTAACATTCACTCTTCTGTTTCACTGGTTCCATTGCTTCTGCAAGCTGCCTTTATTTAGATTGTTATCACCTCTGTGTATGGTGTTCCTTTGACTTTGCTCTGTGTTCATTCCATGCCACTTTATACAAATCTTGCCATATTTCTCTGATTTTTTCATAGTTGTCATTCCTTTTTGGTGCTACAATATTGTATCATCTTCATACACCATAATCATTTTAGCCATTCCCCAGTGGTTGGGCACATATCTTACTGACAGTTCTTTGTTATCATAAATAATGCCATGATATTTTTGCTGCTATCAGTATTTTCCCTGAGGATACAAGTACTGGGTCAAAACATATGAAACAATTTAGGAACTTTTCTTGCATAATTTCAAATTGTTTTCTGAAGCGTTTAAACTGATTCACAGGTCTATCAGAATAGAGTTATCTCTCTGCCCACAACCCTTTCACCCATGAGTTCTCCCATCTTTTATCTTGTTTCTTCTTGTTGAATGTGAGGCCAGGACCTCAGGGTTCTACTGTTCACATACATCAAATACTTGTATGTTGATTAAATGTCTTCACAGACAAAATGTTCCCAAAGTCTTAATACAGTTTTATCTGTAATAACTCTCTGTTACAAATCTGTTAGAGAGCTCTCTCTGGCTTTCTCTCCATGAATATATATAATTCCCTCTCTCTACATATGTGTGCATAAGTATGTATTATATATAGCATGACTCTATATTTATCCCAGTTCCCTATAGATTTTTCACATTGTATACTTATTAGAGATATTTAATGCAAAATTGTTTACACACACCTATAATATATATGTATATATTATATGTGTACAACCATATATACTTCTGTGTGTGTATATGTATGTATGTATGTATACATATATAGTGTGTTTATAGATAGATATAGATATAAATATCACTGCCCCTTGGATTTATAAATTTAGAATTCTAGAGCTTGAAAGGGACCTTAGAGGCCCAATCCAAACCTTTTAGAATTTTGAAAATTGGAACCCAGAGAGATTAAGTTGGCCAGAGGCAATACAGGTAATTAATGACTGGGCCAGGAGTAGATCACTGTTCTTTAAACTATCCTATGTTAATACAGTTTGATTTCTTTTCATATAAATCATCGTATAAAAACATACAATCTCAAATAAAGCACAGTTGTTTAGAAATAGACTTGACCACATTAACTAAGAATCATCCAATTCATAATTTCTCCTTATCTTATTCATGTTTAGCAAGAAGCATGCATATTTTGCAATACACACATATACATGCATGCACTAACTCCAACTTTTACATTTAATATAACTATCCCTTTGCTTATTATCCAGCCTGATTGGGTAGAAGATTGTTCCTGGAAGTAATATGCCTTGTATATCATATATTTTTGGATGGATTAATGAATGAATAAATGGAGAAACTAAGGTTTGTCATAAGAATTGTTTGGTAAAAACTCAATAGAATTCAGTTTAATAGGTATTTATTGAATGCCTATATATGTGTCGATTCTGCTTCTCTGTTTGAAATACAACTCTTTGTGTGTATGTGTGAATGTGTGTGTATGTGTGTGTGTGTGTGTGAATTTTGCCCTTCCAGGTGAGCAAATTTCTTCTACCAATTCTAGTTGACACCTTTTTTTTTTTATCTTAATGATCTTTCTAGGGCACTGAGAGATTAAGTCACTTGCCAGTGTTCACAGAGCTAATTTGTCTCAGAGGCAGAATTTGCTTTAGAATTTGTATAGAATGGGTAATGTAAAAAATTAGTGAATATCCAACAAATTACCCTGGGTGTGTAATTTTATGGTTAGGAAGAGTCTCCATTTATACTGACAATTAATATAGAGAAATACAATTACCACGCGTCTTAGTTTTCTTACTGTAAAATTAGGAGATTGGTCTAGAGGTCATCTAAAACATCCAGTTAAATCAAAGCTCCAGCTTTTATCCTCAAGAACAACTACAACTTTTTCATTGACCCAACTACCATCTTCTTTATTCTTAGGTGAATGTGATAAGATAGTATACATTCATACAAAAAGTATATATATTAAGTGCCTATTGTATGCAAAGCACTATCCTGGGTGCTGGAGAGAAACGACATTTAAGAAAAACAAATTCTCACTCTTATGGAGCTTACAATCTAATAGAAGGATGACAGACACAAATAACTGTAATATATGTTATTTTACATTAAGTAAGTATGTTAGAGAATTGAGAAGCAAGGTGCTATATGAAGTAGAAAAAGACTTTGACAGTAGAGATAATGAAAATCCCATGGGCAAAATGACATTGAGTTGAGCTTTGTAACATAGTGGATAGAGTGTTGAAATTGGAGTCAGGAAAATTTAGTTCAAATCCTCTTCAGATCGTAGCTGTGAACCTGGGTAAGTCACCTAGTCTCTTGTACCCTTAATTTCCTCGTCTAAAAAATGGGAATAATAATGGCACCTACCCTTGGGAGTTGCTGTGAGGACAAAATGAGGTGACATATGTGAAGTGCTTTGCAAACATTAAAAGTACTATTAAATGCTATTTTTAAATGTATTTATTTATTTTAAATTTAGGGAATAAAACAAGCATTTCCATAACAGTAAAATAAAAAAGATGATTACAGATGAACCTTGCAAATCTATTATGTACAACTTGCTACCATTTTAAATAAATAATAAAGTTATCTTGTAAATTTCCTTTTCTTTTTTTTTTCTTTTCTTTCTTCCCTTCCCTCCCACCCAAGAGATGGCTACCATAGATACAAATAAGTTTATGTATGTATGTGTATATATGTGTGTGTATGTATATGTATGTGTGTTTATATAAGTATATGTATATACACATAAATACATAAACATGCATATATAAAATTATTTTATATGTATTTTTATTTAGCAGTTCTTTCTCTGGATGCAGATAACATCTTCATATGTCCTTTGTAATTAATTTGCCTTTTTATAACAGTCAAAATTAGTTATTTGCTCAAAGTCATTCTTAAAACAATATTGTTGTAACTGTATACAGTATTCTCATGGTTCTATGCATTTCATTCATCATTATTTTGTGTATTTCCCTATTTTTCTAAGATCACTGAGCTCATCATTTCTTAAAGCACAGTAGTATTCTATCACTATATACCACAACTCATTCAGTCATACCCTAATTGATGGGCATCCCGGTGCTAGCTTTAAATGATGCATATGAATCCAAAATGAGAAAGGAGTAAGGACGGACATTCCAGGTAGTGAGAACAATATGAACAAGGGCATGGAGAAGGCAAAATGTAAGACAAAGTCAGGAGATATTGAGGGGGACAGAACATAGCCCAGTTTTCTTAGCATGTAGAATACATGCAGGGGAATAATGAGATAAGGTAGGGAAAAACCGTACTGTGGAAGGGCATCAATGCCAGATACAAAGAAGTGTGGACAATATTCATTAGACACTAGAAGCCAGGGAGGATTTTTGAGCAGAATAGTGACATGGTCACTATGTATAAGGAAATTTATTCTAGAAGGATTGTAACAAAATAGTGAATTGACTTAGGAGTTAGGGTACTTTTCAGGAGAAAATTACAAGAGTCCATGTATTTTATAATAAGAATCTGTAGTTGGTTGATGGCAGAGGGAATAGAGAGGAAGGACCAACTACTTGATGAAATAAGAAAAAGAAACAAGTATAGAGGAAATATAATTAGCCTGATATTAGATGTAATGAGTTTGAGATGCCCATGGGACATCCAGGTCAAGATGTCCTTTTTGTTGAGAAATGAACGTCTGGATCCTATGAGTGATGTCAGGGCTAACAATGTGTATTTGGGAGTTGTATGCATAGAAGTAAAGATCTCATAGAATAGTGGAGATAGAGCCCTGAAGAACTTTAATTCAGTTCCTTCACTGATCCATACAGACCGTGTGACACAGAAGTCACCTAATCTCTTCATGCTTTATCTCAGTGCTTTCTAATAAAACTCTGAGTTGTAGGGCAGATGCTGATCTGCTTTGATGGAGGGAGTTTCCTTATTGGGAGATCCTACACCAATAAAATTATAGGCCTGGACTCTCTCAATAAAAAAGGTACAACTCCTTGTACAATGCTTTGCCGATAATAGACATTTATACAATGTTTGTTGAATTAAATTAATATAGCATATTTCTATTCTGTTAGCTTCAGATGCTATTTGAAAATTATTTTCTTAAGAATATAGAAGACTAGGACACAAACAACATTCAATAAATTTTTACTGAAGCAAATTCCAAGTGTTAAGATATGTACACATGAAATAATTGATTTTGTTGGAGATTTTTAAGTTTAAATTATTCTATCTCAATCATTTTTATCTGTGATGGGGTTTTTAACCTGGGGTCCATGATATTTTTTTTTTAAAAAATTGCCAACTGTATTTCCCTGTAATTGATTTCCTTCATGATATATTTTGTTTTATACATTTAAGAATATTGTTCTGAGGGAGGGGTCAATGAGTTTCAAACTGATCATTATATTTTTAAAAATGGTTACAAACTCCAATCTATGGGATATCAAATAACTGATTTGCATAAATGTTTCACTTTGTAACTATCTCTTTTGGAATTGTGATTTTTTCATTCATTCCTATTAAATGCTGTCTTACCAGATTTCATTCATTATTCTAAGTTGTTGAAGTCCTTTGGAAATCTGAAATCTTATCAAATATGTGACTTATTTTTCCAAACTGTGATTTCTACAGATTTAACAAGCATGCTATGATGCAGTGTATTCTTTTGGTTCAAAATTGTTGATTAGCGTGGTGTCTAGGACAGCTTTGGGGGACACTCTACTAGACACCTCCCTCCAAGTTGACATCAGTCTCTAATTCTCCTCTGATTCGCATATGGGCTACAAGAATTTTTATGGTCATCTCTTTACTTACACTTAACCTGAGCACTTAAAGAAAGACAATCAAGTATCATATGAAACATCAATTCTTCTTACCCATCAGCCTTTCTTCCATTCGGCTAAAACTTCCGTACATTTTTTGACTTAAGTTTTAGCAAAAATTTCAATACCGATATAGTTTGGTTCACAGTTGTGTGCCAACTCATGGATGGTTGAACATGGAGACAAAGGTTATTCACTAAGAACAACACAAATTACTATCTGAAAATTAATCTAAGAACTATGTCATTCAATATACCTTCTGTCCTCTTTTCTGTTATTTCTCTCCCACTGTTATCAGAATAGTAGAAGAAGGCCACATAAAACCAACAGCTACATGAGTTTTGTGCACCGTATTTTTGTTATGGAGGAGAGGTGGAACAGCTAGCAGCCAGATTCTACTGATGAGTACGCTTTTGAGAAAGCACTAGAGAACCCAAGGTCATCTTTAGAACACAGTGAGGTATCAAAATAAGATTAGGCTATTTATGGAGCACTGTTTTCCTTTACAACATGTTAAAGAGTTAAAAAGCACATTCCTCCCCCTTGCACTTGGAGGCTATGAGTCTTCATTCCACAAATCCTCTTGGGGGTAGAAGATAGCATTTTTGACATAACTTGTAGGAACTGCTTTAGAAGAGGATCCTAGAGATAGGGCATAGGCCAGCTGGAGAAAGGGGCAAAACCAGCACAAAACAACAGTCAATCCAGTACTATGCAGAAGATCGTTATCAGTCAAGACAGAGTTTACACTCCCCTAGAACAGAGGAGGAAGGAAGACCTCAAGAAGTTTGAGTTTAGCTTCTTGCATCCTCCACATTTTATCTTCTTAGTTCTCTGGGAAAGAAACACTTGCCTGGAAAGAGTACTGTTTCTTCACCTGAAGATTTATTTTGGTCACATGAGAATCTTGTCTCATTTAGAGCCTGTCGATAATGTCTTGACATTTCAGATAGGTATAGAAGAGACGTAAACTGCCTGTACATTGCTAATATAATTGTTTGTAAAGCCAAAGTTTTATTCAGTTTTTGTTTACCAAGTCCCATATCTTACCAGATGATAAGTTATAGCAATACTTCCTCAATATCCCCACTCACAGTGAATTTACATCTTGTTTGTATTTGCCAAATTGATTATTTATTTGAAATTGTGTAGACTAAGAGAACCTGAAAGATGGGAGAATATTATTCCATCTACTTGACACCCAGTGTTGGAAGATAAACATTGTGAAGTCATTCTGTCTGCAGAGATTTCTCTGGGGTTTATTTTTAACACCCTAGTGACAATCCTGCTTAGCTTTTCTTGACAACTTTTGAATGGAGTTAAGAAAAGAATTTGGACCGCTTTGTTCTTGAGTCCCCACCAGGCTACATATTCAATGCAGAATTAAACCGTGCTTTGGGCTATTTAATATGCATCATTGATTTGAAAGATGATGATTATTGAAGAGAGCTAGGGGTCTTCTTTGAAAGGAGCATTATACTTGCATTTCCGTTCCTCTGGGGGAAAAAATTGAAAATGAAGTTATTCAGAGTAATGTGAGTTTGAGAAGTGATCCACTTCACTGATGGTATTAAAATGACAATAACCATGTACCTATGTTAGGAAAACTTAGTATATGGAATGAAATCACAATATAGCATCTGTGAACAGAAGGAGTCTGGGTATCTTCTCAAGGTTATAGGACAAAGTCAAGGTTGTATCTGTGGGGAGTTATACAGGAATGAGGAAGTTGGGGTTCTTTTTTAAAAAAATTTAACTTGTATTATATTTCAAGTTCTGAACTGTTTTTCACTCTCCCTACCTCACACTTGATAAGGTCACCACCTGACACATTTCTCAAGGTGTGCAAGGATCTTTTCACTCCCCACTCCCCTTCCCAATTGGGAAGTTTTTTGCTTCTTTTTTCTTCATTACTTCTTTTACTAATCTTCTCTCCCCTCCTCTGCCCTGCTTTGTTGAATTATTTTTCTTACACATTGTTCCAAGTTCTTTTTTAAGAGGAGTGGGGAGCGAAAAGATCCTTGCACATCTCAATGGAGGCATAAGCCTACAGGAACAATCTTGGAATTTTGTGTTGGGTTTCACAAAAAGCAACAGCAACTCATCTATGGGGGATCTAGATGCTCATAAAGAATTACTAATTTGAGAAATGCCTATAAACTGATGAGAGCACCATGGAAAGGAATTAATTCATGGCTATGTATTCCTTTGGAGAATGCAAGGTAGTAACAGTACTCATTCACTGTTGTTGCATAGTCATTTCAGTCAAGTCCAACTCTTTGCGGCTCAATTTGCGTCACAAAGATACTTGAAGTGGTTTTCCATTTATTTCTCCAGCTCCTTCTAGCTTAGTTTCGATTGAGGCAAACAGGGTTAAGTGAATTGCTCATGGTCGAGTGACTTGCCCAGGCCACACAGCTATTAAGTGTCTGAACTTAAGTCTATGAACTCATAAAAATGAGTCTTCCTCATGTCAGATGCAGTGCCACCTAACTGCCCAGAGGTAGTCAGGGAAATAATTAATTACCTGCTATACTGAATGAACTGCCTGACATCGTATGCCTTTTCCATGTCCCTGCATATATGCTGTATATGCTAAATTCCCCACAGTTCCCCCCTTCTCCCAAACTGCCTTGATGAGTTCATTTTAGTTTTCATTAGAAATTAATGATAATTTAGGTTTTGATAAGTTGGAACGCCTGAAATGATTTAAAATAGGATGAAAGAGGACAACTTTAGCCTTCGTTAGATCTCTTTGAGAAGTCCTACACTTCTGCTTCAGTTAGAATCATATTGCACACATTATTTCTGGTTATTTTGTCATTAGAAGGGAGTTAAGCATGATTCCCCAGCTTGTATCATTTCCTGTTTTTGATCAGAGTCTGTGATCTTTTAGGACACAAATCTATTTTTATAGTACAATTATGTACTGTAAAAAGTGATTCATTGTAGATTCTCATTCGGCAATTAGCATGTTGTTGGCACTAAATCAATTGTTACTACAATAATAATTATTCACTTTAATGAGTAAAATAATTGTTTCTAGTTATAGAATTTATTGAGGTACTTTTAGTTTAAAAAAATCAGCTGTGTGTGTACAGAATATAATGAGCAGTCCTCCACACTTCAGCACTCTCTTCTTCAATTGGATAGAGAGAGCTCTTAATTAAATCTCACTGTATTACTCTATATTACAGAATGCTAGAAATATAAAGCATGATACAATTTTTAATGTGAGTGAAGTGCTTTGATTTCTATTTTAATACCAGTCATTTAAATCCCTTTTGGATGCTTTAACCTTAATCGTTTTCTTTAAATCATATTAATATATATAATTAAACATCAGAAAGTACCCTCAGTTTAGACTGCTAGAATTTAAGAATGTTCTCCTTTTCTTCTGGGGACTGACTAAATTAGAAAAGCACATTTCCTGAAGGCTGAGTGACATAATCTCTACCCTCATGGAGCTTACTATTAAAAAGAAACAATAAATATAAAGGAGTGATGGTGAGGGAGAGGTGTTTTGGTTATTGGAATGATGATGGACTAAGAGAGTGAATTGGCACATCCTTCCTAGTAGCAATGGCCATAGTGATTTGATTACAGTTTGAGGAGAAAGAGGGGGAAAACAAGGAGGATGGGTACACTTTTGCAATAGGATACTGAGACGATGGCCAGGGTGGAGCATGAAATATAGCTAAGCCATCTAGTCACATGAGTTTTTACTCACAAACTCACCAATCAGAATTTGGAGACAGCTGAATTACAGAGACTAGTTCCATTGGGAATTAATCAAGATTTTATCACTCCTTTCACCAGAGATTTCTCTGAATCAAGTGACATTGAATACCTTTGATTCAGGCCAAAAGGAAAAGAAAAGATAGAAGAATATAGCTCTGGGTGGGGGGGAGGGGGTAGATGGATATCAAATACTCCTTTATCTCAGTTCCAGCAAAGACAATCTTGGAAGCAAACAAGCAAAGAAAATTCTCATGGGAAGAAGAATGGAGATATCCTTAGAAGCCAGACAGATAAGAGGCGCCTCTTGTATTTCAGCAGGAAATGCAGGGAAATTCATCAGCAAATTCTTTCAACGTGGTTGCCATTTTGTAATCCTCTATTTTAGCCCAAGTTTAATCCTAGGGATCCTGTGTTCAGTTCTCCAAAAGAAAAAATGCTAAGAAATGACAAATCTACATGATATTGCCTAGGAATTCAAGATGTCCAATTCCTCTTTGCTTGTACAATTCAAGCACTTGCCAAAGACAATATAAGTACTAACAAATTTGTTTTCTTTCTCTTTTGACTAAAATCATAGGATCATTGGTTGAGGTCTGGAGGAGAGAACGGGAAGATACCTTATAGACTATTGTAACTCCCTTATTTTATAGATGATAAAAATGAGAACAAGGGATTGGAAATGAAATATCCATGGTCACATAAATGGTTTTTGTTGCTTTTCAGTCATTCAATCTTGCCTCACACTTCATGACCTCATGGAACTTAGCATGCCAGACCCTTCTATCCTCCACTGTCTCCGAAAGTCTAAACAAGTTCATGTCCATTGTTTCCATGACGCTATGTAGCCATCTCATCCTCTGCTGCCCATTTTTCCTTTTGCCTTCAATGCAATGAATCTCATCTTGTCATTATATGGACAAAATATTTTAGTATTTGATCCTCAGTGGGTAACTTAATCAAGCTCAATTCCTCTTCAGACTCCAAGTTTAGTACTTGATTCCTAGGACCACACAACCTCCCAGCCTTCCTGAATTTACTATTCCTAAAATTCTTAATCAAGATTAGGAGAGAAGTAATACCTCCAGGCAAATGTCTGTTAGCCAAACTCTCTCAAAGAGAAAGCAAGTTAAAGTTCCATTAGACTAAAGGAAAATTAATGAAAAAAGTAAATGAAAGGACAATGAGATCTGGTCACCAAGATAAATAGGCCTATTATTGATTATATTTGGAAGAAAAATAGCCCAGCTCCCTGGGGGACGGATGGAAATAGTAACCATCAATCAACTAGCATTGTAGCCTTATATATAGCATTATATTGCTTAGGATAGACAGTACTTCTACTAGCATTCATCTCTGGAGATAGTTAAAAGGACTATCAGTCAGCCCCCAAAGCTACAGAAGGGTGTTGGAGAAAAGGTTTCATGATTATGGGTCAAAGGTATCATTCAAATGCTTTGCTCTGGATTGACTCAATATCTAGATGAGTAATTGAATATATAGGCAACTAGGTGGCACTAGAGTGCCAAGCCTGGACTCAGAAGACTCATCTTCCTGAGTTCAAATCTGGTCTCAGACACTTCCTAGTTGGGTGACCCTGGGCAAGTCACTTAGCCCTATTTGCCTCAGCTTCCTCATCTGTAAAATGAGCTGGAGAAGGAAATTGCAGATGACTCCATATTTGTGAAGAAAACTCCAGAGGGGTCACAAAGAGTCAGACACAACTTAAAAATGACTGAACAGCAGAGCCTGAATGTGTGCATACACACATATGTGCACAAACATATATATTCCTACATAGTATGTGTTTGTATATACATAATTATGTGTATGATTATATTTATTTTTTTAAGTATTTTACTTTTCCCAAGTGGAAAATTTAAAGATAATTTACATATATATGTATATTGTGTATATATACACATATATGTATATACACACACATACACACACACAGTGAGTGTGTCAACTAGACCAAATTGACCTCTAACCTGTGGATGACTGGAGCTAGCTAGAGTGGCCTGGAAACAGGAGAGGCAGGAATCAAACAGAAGCTTAATTTCAAAGTGAGGGAAATGTCTTGCAAGCAAGGAAACAAGGACACATGTGCTGGAGCACCCCTGGTGGAAGGGACCCAAGGAAGTGTGCAGAGATCTCAGTACTTACACCAAGGGCTCCACGGTAAGCTGTAGCCCTGACAAGGAAGGGGTAACAGCAACTACATGACTAGTTTGATTCTCAGCAGGGCTTCCTGACCAGAACCTGAACATAACCTGGTGCTGGGCAAATCAAATAACAGCTCAGATGACACCTGGTGCTGGGCAAATCAATGCAATAATTCAGTGATTTTGCCAGAGGGCGAGATCATCCAGAGCTGAGAGCAAAGGATGGTTGTTATGCCAAGCTCAGGACACAGCTTGTTTGCTGGGCCTTAGCTCTGGAAAACAGGGTGTTTCCTCATATCTAATTTCTCTCTCTCTCTCTCTCTCTCTCTCTGCCACACACACACACACACACACACACACACATATACATACAAATATATGCATATACACACATATATACATATATACATGAGTATATACACACATAAATACACATTCACACATGCATATATACATACGCATATACATATAAACACATATATACATACACATATACACATATGAATGTATGCATGAGTATATATACACATATACATGTGTGTGTTCCTTAGATATTTTTATATTATATAGCCAGTCTTGTTTTGCAGAGCACTATGGTTTCCAATCCTGCCCCTGACACATACTGGCTGTCAGCATCAGATTCGGTCACTTTACTTTCTACTACCCCTGGCAATTCTTTAAGACCATAAGTGGCAGAGAATGTGTCCCCCTGAAATGGTAGAAGGAATTTCTTCATCTAGGAATTCCCTGCAGAAAGGAAATCCAAGTTCCAGTCCCTGTCCCAGCCTATCCCAGGGAAGTGTGCTGTGATAGACCGTCTTTAGCACCAAGTAAGAAGGTGGGATGAGGGCAGGATTTCTGCTGCCAATAACAATACAAGTCATGTAGTCACTAGTCAGGGGTGCACATGTCTGTGCTCAGAACTGGACTTATTCATCAGCAGGAAAAAGCCTGAAAGGTTTGAGCTGAAATTTATTTATAATTCTTCCCACATGCTGGAATGTTGTCTCTGATAAAGACAAATCTGAGGCCTCTCTGTCATGTGTTTGAGGGATGCAAGGATTTTTTTTTATATATACAGTCTGATGAATCAGCCTTTCAAAGTAAAATAAAAGATGGTTATTTGGAATATGGCACTCCATAATAAAATATTCTAAAACTAGATTAGAAGGAAAGGCACCATGTTGATATCAGAGGAGTCATAAAAAGTTTTAAATTGTGGTATGCTTATGTCATTGGATCACTGATGTAAAACTTGAAGGGTCTGTACTGCCATCTCATCCAAGCCTCCCCTTTTTTATATTTGGGAACAGTGAGACTCAGAGAGGTTGTAACTTTCTCAGTACATATCCCAAGGTTTTTTTTTTCTTTAAATCCAAATCCAGTGTTCTTTACATTTTATTAACTTATTACATTAAAATTATACCTTTAAAAAATACAATCTTCTAGATCCTCTGAAAGATGAAGGGAAAGTTTATAGCTTACATGAGATTAGTGAGTCTTTGAAACCTATGGCTGAAAAGAAAGGAATGTTGTCTGGTGTTCATTGTCCCTATGACTTGTCTATCTAGATATGGCTTGACCAGTGACTGGGAACCAAGACTAGGGCTACAAGAGGTACAGGTTCCAAATGAAAGAATTCAGTCTGAGGAGGAGGGGACATGATGTTAGCCTGGACTAGAAGGACAACTTCATAATTGGATGGATGAGATGAATAGGAAAATCTGACTAATGAAGATCATATCAAGTGACCCAGTTAGAAGGTACAATCAAGAGGACATCTCTTCTAGAGGTAATACCATAGAAACTCTGGAGCAGGAATTCTTTAGCTGTTTTGTGTCATGGACTCCTTCGGCAGTCTGGTGATGCCTATGGACGCTTTCTCAGAATAATGTTTTTAAATATAGAAATTAGTAGAATTACAAAGAAAACCAATTATATTAGTTAAAGATGTCTTTTTTTCTCATCAGAGTTCCTAATTCTTCTGAAATATATCAGTCAATCCCTTGGGGAATCCATAGATGGAAGCTACAAACCCCCCAGAGAAAGGATGTTAGCACAAGGTCTGAAACTTCAAAGGAAGAGGTAGATCTGTGACCTACAGAAGGAACATTTTTTACTGTATTGTGATAAGGAGTAATAGTAGGCTCCTCACCAGGTCTCCAAGTATCACTGGTGGAGCTTGAGTCACTCTATGAGAGGATTAACTGGAGGAATAACAAGGAGAGATAGTTACTAAGTCTTAGACTCTATCTGTTAGTTGAAGGAAAGAGAAGCAGATGTTATGGAACTGACATCAGAATCAGTATATTTAGATCTGAAAGAGATTTACAAGATCCTCTTGTCCAATCCCTTGTTTTGCAGAGAGGAAACGGAGACCCAGGGCAGTTAAACCCCTAATACTCACTATCTGGTGATCGATCTACTTGTACTTATTAAGCATCTGCTCTATTTCAGAGATTGTGCTAGATGAATGGGATCTAAGTTCAAATGAATGAAATAATCTTTATCAGAAATGAGCTTGGGGCAGTGAGGTGGCTCAGTGAATAGATCACCAGCCCTGGAGTAAGAAGGACCTGAGTTCAAATATAACCTTAGACACTTGACATTTATTAGCTGTGTGATCTTGGGCAAGTCACTTAACTCCAATTGCCTTGCCTTCTCCCCTTCAAAAAATTTTAAAAAAAAGAAATGAGCTTGCAAGAGACTTGAACAAGTAGTAAAAACCAGATAGGAATTTGGAACTCAGGGGCCCTGATTCTAAAAAACAGTGACCTTTCTATTTTATTATGGTGCTCCTTAGCCTCACTAGTCTAAAAGTCAAGCAGCATCATGAGGCTGGAATACTGAGGAAAGTCAGCAGTGACTTTCTTCTCTCCAGGTCTGTAAATTGAGGTACACTGGTATTTTTTATAAAACATATGGAATGTATACCTTTCCCTCATATCTGGGAAAAAAGAGGTATATCATACTACAAGAAAACCAGATATATGAAATTCAGATTTATAGAATAAGTGAAATGAAGGAGAGGATGAGAGAACCTCAGGTGTTCATTTATTGCACAGGTTGTTCACAGGAAGATTTCCATGAGTACAGAGGCCAGATATTGCCACTACTTACCCCAGCCCTGTTAGGTGATGGAAGAGAGGGGAGAAGTGAATGAAGGTTGTCACCTATCCATAGATTTCTGTAGGTGACAGGATAAATAACTGGCGCCTCCAATACCCACAGTTCCACAAACCAACTGTGCCAGCACTATTTCCAATCAATCCCCTTATCACACCACCCGTCCTTGTAACCATTTGGCACCATTCTTAATCAGCCCAATACAGGAGGAAAATTACTGCCCCTAAAGTCAGAAGACTTACATTCAAAGCTTGCCTCTGATTTTTCTTTGTGACTTTAGGCAAGTCAAAATCCTCCAGCCTTTGGCTCCTCATCACTAAACTAAGGGACCTGAATCAAATCATAGGTTCTCTCAGTTACCTTCTCAACCAAGAATTTGGGAGTCATTATTCACTCTTTAAAACCATAAAAACCCTAAAAATCAAATACCCATTAGATTATAAAGTTGGAAGAAATATTGGGGATTATCTAGTCAATACCTCTTATTTTTATAAATAAGAAAACTCAGGTATGGGTAAGTAAAGTAACTTGCCCGGGAACATATTCTGATTTTTTTTCTGTTCCACCAGTACTACATTTAAAGTATGATTTGACTTTTAAAAACAATGAATGCAAACATTTGCAAAATGACAGTATTTGATTTGCATAATTCTAAGCTCCCTTTGAGCTCCTGCGTTCTGCAGTTCTCAGAAAGTTGTCTTTTTTGTCTCTTTTTCCATCCAACTTTGAACAGGGGTAAAAAGGTCCTTTCTGGGGTTCATTTTGTGAGGATAGAAATATTTTCGAGTACTCATAATATCTGCAAGCAATCTGGACTTGTTTTAAAAATGCAAAGGATGGGCAAGATGCTTGTCACAGGCATTCTGATATTTATTCTTTGCCCTATTAAAAAAAAACTGCCACTAGAGAAGAAAGTGTTTCACTGTTATTTTCCCATGATTTCTTTCCTTTGAAATTGATACTAAATCTAAGATTTGTTTAATATTTCATGAATTTTGGAAATGAAATACACAAATACACCACATAGAAGGAAAATCCTGGTGCATTAAGCAGGGGCAACATTTGTAATGGAGTAAGGTAATTACAAAATGACTTGCCTGTGTATTCTTCACTATTCAGGAAAATCTTTCCTGTTATTGTTTCTCCCATTGACACATGAGAGATTTTTGTTTTTAATTGTCCTGTTCATTGATGGGGAGAAAAAAAGAGACTCCTACAATAACACATTTTTTTCACATTAATAGCACAGTTATTACCTTTAGTGTCTTCTCCCACTAAAACAATCTCTAGGAGATGGTATTTTCCTCTTTAACTGAATGATTAGTTTGGCAGGAGATTCAGTAGACTGAAACAGCAAAGGTATTTTTGCATGTAGGATTCCAATATAGAGAATAAAAACTGGTATAATTTGTTATTTTTCCACTGTTGATTTGGAAAAATAAAGCCAAAGTGTCAGTCAATAGCCGAGGGCTAAGCAATGTCATGCCCAAAGTTCCTTCCATTGCATTCATTCCATTGCATTGCATGATTTTACTCTAAGATTGCTGAGTGTTAGCAGATGGAGAATTAAGGGTACTGTGGTACTATTCCTTTCTTTACCCAGGTTCTAGGGTCACTTCATCTGATTTTCAGGGAAAAGGCCCAATTTTGGTCTTTCTATTCCAGCATATGACATCATATCATATGTATTATCGACATATGACAAGACTAACTTCAGTTTAATGGAAGAGTCCAGGGAAAGTGATCCTAAAGCCCATAGGCTGCTAATGTGCTTCCCAATCTCAGGAATCCAGAAAGTAACTAGCTTGAATAGTAGGTTATAGTAATTATTATTTTGTCATTATTTTGACTTATTGTTTACATGCAATAAATGGAAAGTAAGATATGCACTTATGTAAAATGATTTTTTTTTTCTTTTCTCTAGTTTGCTGGTGGGTGCAACAGGGTAAGGTATCTCTCTAATTGAATGACTGTAATGATATCTTCTCCTGTATTTTGTTTCCTAAGATTGTGTTAAGAATGTTAATAGTGTTAACAAAGCATTTGCATTGAGATAATATCCAAGGCAGGTACTCATTACAGTAATAATTGTGCAATTTTAGTCTTTAGAGAATGGCAGAATATAGTGATGATGAAGACCTCTTAATTTTTCTAGAAACTCCTTTCCATGTACAGCATGTCCTTGGAGTGTATTCCTCAATGCTTTATTAAATCTAATTTCAAAGGCATAGCTATCACCATTTCCTTTGGAAACTATGGTTTGAACATTTTAATATTCATTCTAGGTTTCCTTTCCCTAATTTCTTTTCAGCACTCATTTTGGCATTCATACCTTCTAACTATCTAATAAGATTCCTTCTTATCACACAAGTCTTTTTTTTTTTTCCTTTATCTTCAATAGACTTGATAGGCACCCTAGTGGACAGAGAGAATAACTAAGAAACTTGAGCTTTGTTTCAGGTTAGGAACTTGGCAAATTACCCCAGAAATCAATTACCTTTCTTCCCTCTGAGTGGGCATACCTCCGGCATCCTTTCTGCTGAAAACCTAAGATCTTCTATCAAAGGTTCTACATTAGAACTAGAAGAAAGCTTGGCGGTCATGTGGTTCTAATTCTATCATTTTATTGAAAAGGAAATGGGTCAAAAGAGGCAAAGTGACTTCAGGGGCTGTACAGGCAGTGAGTAACAAAGTGGAGATTCACACTCATCTGTTCAGATTCCAAATCCGGACTATCAAACTATCCTTGCACTTCTGTCATAGAAAATCCCAGAACTTCAGATTTTGTCTCAACACCAATCACTTGGTAATTTGCTTCCCCTAATTGGAGATTGTCATGCTACAGTTTCCAGTCTTGCCTTCATTTGCCTATCCACCTATAAATTCAGTGGAAAATCAGTAGTAGCCATTTTCTCCTGTTGTATGAAAATTGCTCTTTATGGAATATTTTTCAGTATTCTTCAATGTGCTGAGGCAGAGAATAATCATCTCAGGTCATTATTTACTGTATTTGTGGAATTGAAATATGTCTAAGAGACAAGTGTGATACCTTATGATACCACCCCAACAAGATTTTGTTTTGTTTAATTTTCCCATTTTTCCTCCTCTTGCCTTTGTATAAAAGATATAAAGTATGATGAGAACTCTTAGAAAGTAACGACAAGGTGTTGACTCCAGTGTGGAGAATACTTTATCTTGAACACTCAAGCACAGACATGGAAGGGTTTTTGTCTTCACTTTGTCACTTTATATTCATCACTGATTCCCAACTGATTACGCTTAAAATGACTTACAGGAATTAGCAGCAGGTGGGATGAGACCATCCCCTTCCATACAACTGAGTATGTTTTAGGGATTCTTTTACTACTTCCAGAACTGGTCATAGTGTAGACAAACTCTTAGTGTTTAGATGCAATCCTGTTAAAGAGACAGAGAAAGAGAGATAGAAAGAGAAAGACAGACAGAGGCAGGTGAGACAGACAGAAACAGAGAGGTAAAAGACAATCAGAGACAGATGGGCAAGTAGACAGTCAGAAGAGGAAAAGAGGTGAGGCTGGAAAAAAATTGCCAAGACAAGGAGCAAGCATTGTTAATGCAAGTGGGTCTCCTGATCAAGGGTAGATGGAATATTTCAGATTCTGGCTTAATTTTCCATAGTTATTTTCATAAAAAGTGGTACAATGGAAAGATTTAGGATCTGAGGACCTAGGTTTGAAATTCATCTCTACTGTTTATTACCTGTGTGAGCTTATTTCCTCATCTATAAACTAAGTTAGGAGTGAGAGGCGCCTGATGACCTCAAAAGGCACTTTCAGTCTAAATCAGCAATTCTAAACAGAATCAAGGTTTGTTTGTTTTCTCCTGCTAGGCTGAAATGTTTCCCTCACCTAATCCAGCAACATTTAAAATTATATTGGAAACTTCAAAAGAAAAGCGCATAGGTTTTTTTCTGCCTGTTCTATTGAAGAGGCACCCTGCTTTGTTAGCATTTGGAAAGGCTACAAGAAGCATGGGTAAATGATGAAAAAAAGGTCTGGAATTTATGGGCCAGGTTGTTTATACCTTGTCCAAGTTGGCTTACATTCAGCAAATAGTGAAGGAGCCATCTGTTTATTCAGATTTTTGCTTGAGTGGCCCTCTTGTGGTTATTTTCCTAGAAACTAGAGCTTTTAGTTTAACCCCTTTTTATTATCAATGAGAAGTAAAAAAAAAATGTTGTTAATAACCTCTGTGAGATATTCTTCTATTCCAGAATATTAGCTAGCTTTAGGCATGGTCACTGAAAATAAAGATTCCCCTCCTTCTCCAACTCTCCTTCCCTCCCTTTCTCTTTTTTCCATTCTTCCCTCCATCCTCTCTTTCTTCTTGCCTTCCTCCCTCCCTTCCTCCCTCCTCCCCCCCTTCTCTTTTCTGTTGAATATGCATCCTTTTGCCTTGAATTATCCCAGGTATTTCTTTAGTTGCCCAGAATTTTTACATTTATGAGATGTTGCCTAAATGTGAACCAAACAGATGAATTCCCCCCCCAAAAAATTTATTAAACTCCTATAGTGCATAATGACAGGCTTCACTATAGTTTTAGCTCATTTTTAGGAATGATACAGTAATTCAACAAAACCTTCTCTTAAAGAATGAAATAGGTTGATCAAGTTTGAAGGCATACTAAATCAAGGTTGAAAAAAAATCTTCCAATACTCATCATCATACAAAAAAAATGCCAAAACATTTTTTAATTTTAGAGACCATGTTATTAATTGGATATTACCCATAGGAGTCAATGGTTCCACAAAAATAGCAAAGATGGAAAATAAGCATTTGAAGCACTTAATCTGAGTCAGGTACTGTGCTCAGCTTGGGGAATATGAAGAAAGCAATACTCAATCCCTCTCGTCAAGATTTTACATTCTAGTAAGGGAAGTAACATACAAAATGTTGTCCATAGATATGTGTGTGTGGGGGTTGTATGTATGTGATGTGTGTGTGTATGTGTGTGTTGAGTGAAAATATAAGGTAATCTTAGAGGAAAGCTGAAAGGGGGTGAAAGGGAATGGGAAAGGCCTTTTGCAGAAAGTGAGATTTGAGCTAAGTCTTAAAGGACTCTAAGGAAAATGAAAAGAAAAATCATCTCTCATCAGCCCCAAGTTCATTTCACCTTCAGTGGCTCTCCATACCAAGAGGGCCTCTCCCAAAGAGGAAGTGCCTTCCCTGCCAAAAAATCAAAAGACATGCTGTTCAGACTAGTCTCCCAAGGAGCAGATTCCTTTGCCCTAAAACACCACTGGAACATGGTGAGTCTCTGAAGACATTCCTTACACAAGGAGTATACTACATACAAGCAACTCTAATCTTTAAATTGAAAAAAGGAGTTTTGCATTGCTATATTTAATTATCATGCTCCTAGAAAAACAAAACCACATTTTTTTAAAGCAAAATATAATTCAGATTTTGAAATTATTGTTGACCAGTGCTTTCCCCCAATGAAATCCAATGAGTATAAATCTAAAAAACAATAGACATGGATCTGGAGTCAGGAGGTGTGGGTTTAAATTCTGGTTCCAATGCTGGTTCTTTGACCCAATGCAAGTATGGTGTCAGTTTTGTCGCGTCTATTACATTGTGATCAATAACACCCGCACCACCAACTTCATAGAATTGTTGTGAAGAAAGTGCTTTTCTTAAACTGTAAAATACTATAGAAATATCAGTTATTATAATCCCAATGTGCTCTGCCTCCAGCACCTCCTGCACCACCTACTGCCTTGAAGTATACATTTTAAATGACATATTTGAGATTTAAAGAAAGCAATGAAATTTCAGAGAAAAATTCTTATTCTCTTATCAGGTTCTAAAACAATCCTTTTCTTAATAAAATAAAATCAGTTGACTTTGAAAAAAGTAGACTTCTCAGTCCCAGTTGATTTAGCCATGAAATATACTACAAAATACTTGTCTGACTTTGTACAGGTCACTTGCCTCCAAGAATACATTTTTTTTTAGCTTTCTGAAAGCTCTAAAAAATATATCTGTAAAACGAGAGGATTAGCCTAGAAGATTTCTATGATCCTTTCTAACGGCAGCAGTCCTATAATAACTACTATAGCATTTGGGGTTCTGAAGAACAAAAGGAAATTGCCCATTTTCTAAAGCTTCTGTTAGTGATTCTCATCAGATACTAAAGCCTTAGCTTCCAAAAGTATTAAATTTAGTCAGAATCACAATAACCAAAAATTATATCATGTATGAGGTCATTTGACATAGCAAAATACCCCAAGGCAATTCTCTACCATCTGAGCTTTTTAAATTCAAACAACAAAAAATGATCAATATCTTCCCTCAAAACTGGTGGTGTGTGTGTGTGTGTGTGTGTGTGTGTGTGTGTGTGTGTGTGTTAAAGAAGCAAAAAATAGCTTCAGGAATGAAAACTGCCAAGTTTTTATCACTGAACACATTTTCACAGCTCAGTTAACCCCTGCCCTTCCCTTCAGAAAAGAGCTATTTATAATGGATACCCATGAATCCAATATCATTCCATTGAGAACAGGGGCACCACATTAATTACATGATAAGAGAGACTAAAAAGCTGTGCTTTAACTATGATTCACTTTAAAGTGAACCTTTCTGACTCTACAACCAGGTGTTCTTTTATGTATTTAGTAAATGAATGATCAGTGCCATCATTATACAAAACGATCCTTATAACCTCCAAATATTAGCAAGTTCTTATTTGTGATCGGGGCAGTGGGACAGACTTTGCTTGTGTTTTTAATAACTTGGCACATGACTATGGTTTCAGAAGGGACTTTCAGATATAGACTTTTGTCAAATTTGCCATATGGAATTACTGGGCTCACAGTGCTATGAATTTCTCTTGGCTCTGGGCCTGATTTGGCGATTATCAGTGCTATCCAGGATTTTCTCCGCTGGAGACAGTGCTCAGAATAAACTGGTATCTCAGAAAAACAGAAAGTTGAAAATCAGGGACATCTTAATGGCTACTTCCATTTGCAGGGAGGCACAGTGGCTTGTGGAGAACTTTACGGGGCCATCAAAGAAAGGTTCAGATACCTCCTCAAGTCTAATTTAGTGGTTTGACTGCTTGAGCTGAATTCTGGTGATAGGGAATAAGTACAATGTTGTGTCCAGTGCCCTTACAGTCCCAAAAACTGTGGGTTGATATGTAACAGATTTTGACTGAAGCCTGAATTATCTCTGATCCAGAGTCCAGATCTGAACTGCCCTGGAGTGAAGCCATAGTGAAATACAGTATATCTACTATATCTTACCAATAGTATGAATAATCTAGTCAGTATATTAAGAAATTTGCTAAGTTTCCCCTTGGGAAAAAAAAAAGATCCTTTGTTACAAAAAGTCCTCATTCAGAATGGAGGACCACTGAACTTCCTGATCTCATCAGCAATCATTAAACATTTTTAATGATCCACTTGGATTGTTTCAGGATTGATTTTTTCCATAGCACATTCACATGGTCAGAAAATTTGGCTCCCCATCTCTATAAGGCAGTAAATAAAGCACTTTGGACCTGGACAGTCAATCAATCCTGATCTGATTCAGTGAATATCAGGCATAATCTAGGAAGGAAGGAAGGAAGGAAGGAAGGAAGGAAGGAAGGAAGGAAGGAAGGAAGGAAGGAAGGAAGGAAGGAAGGAAGGAAGGTCGGTGCACAATTGATAAATTGTCAAAGGATATGAACAAGCAGTTTTCAGAGGAAGAAATTAAAGATATCTATAATCATATGAAAAAGTTATCTAAATCACTATTGATTAGAGAGATGAAAATCAAAACAACTCTGAGGTCCCTATCATCACACCTATCAGATTGGCTAACATGACAGAACAGGAAGATGATAAATGTTGCAGAAGATGTGGGAGAGCTGGAACACTAATTCATTGTTGATGGAGCTGTGAGCTGATCCAACCATTCTGGAGAGCAATTTGGAACTATGCCCAAACTATGCTACAAAAATATGCATACCCTTTGACCCAGCAATATTGCTTCCAGGACTGTATCTCTAAGAGATCATAAAAATGGGAAAGGGTCCCACATGTACAAAAATATTTACAGCAGCTCTCTCTGTGGTGGCCAAAAACTGGAAATCAAGGGGGTGCCCATCAATTGGGGAATGGCTGAATAAGTTATGGTATATGAATGTAATGGAATACTATTGTGCTATAAGAAATGGTGAACAGGAAGACTTCAGAGAGGCCTGGAAAGACTTATATGATCTAATACTGGGTGAAAGGAGCAGAACCAGGAGAACTTTGTGCACAGCAATGACCACAGTGTGTGAGAGCTTTTTCTAGTAGACTTGGAACTTCATTGCAATGTAAGGACTTAAAAAAATTCCCACTGGTCTTTTAAGGCAAAATGCCTTTCATATCCAGAGAAAGAACTGGGGAATTCATTCGCAGAATGCCGCAGATCATTTTCTTTTATATTACATCTTGGTTTGTTATATGATTTCTCCCATTCATTTTAATTATTCTATACAGCACGACTATGGTGAAAATGTATTTAATAGGACTGTATGTGTAGAACCTATATAAAATTGTATGCCGTCTCGGGGAATGAGCAGGGAGATGGGGGAAAAATCTAAGTTATGTGGGTAGTAATTGTAGAACACTGAAAATAAATAAAATTAATAAATAAAAAAATTTTTAAAAAATGAAGGAAGGAAGGGAGAGAGGGAAAGAAAAAATGAAGGAATGAAAGGCAGGAGAAAGAAGAAAGGAAAGGAACAAATGAAGGAAAGGGAAGAAGGAGGAATGAGAGATGGATAGATAGAGAAGGAAAGGATGAGAGAGAGAAAATAAGTCATAGACGCATACATTTATAGATGGAAGGAACCTTAGAGACAATCTAGTCTAAACCCCTCATTTTAAATATGAGGATACTGAGGCCTGGAGAGGTGCCATGCCTTGCCCAAGGCCAGAAATGCTGCAAGTGGCAGGGCTAGGATTTGAACCTTCCTCCTCTGATTCTTTTTCCTTATACCCTGAGAAGTAAAGCAGAAATCGAGACCCAAGAAACTGTCGTATTTTAGTATTTATTTTAATTGAACTAGTTCATTAGTTGCCTTTAATTCTGATATGAACTGAAATGAGTAGGAAAGTGAGAATTTCCTCCACCAGATCAGAAAGTCTATAACTGAATGTTTATTTATGTGTACATGTGTGTCTTTGTCTTCCATTAGTAGAATGTAGGCTTCTCAAGGTCTGGAACTATCTCATTTTTGAATCTGCAGGCTAGGGCAATGTCTTATACCTAGAAGATACTTAATAAATGCTCACTGAATGAATGAATAGCAAATAAGTCTTGAAAAGTTATATATAATATATATATACATATATGTATATATACCTATATACATATATACACATACACACACACACACACACACACACACACATATATATATATATATATATATATATATATATATATATATATATATATATAAAAGGCCCAGAGGTTAAATGACTTGTTCATGATAACAGCTAAGTTTCTATGGTGAGATTTGAACTCAGGGCTCTCAGCTCTCCCTCTCTCCAATAAGCCATGATACCTTCCTAAAATGGAAATGCTACCTGATCTCTTTCATTCTGTTCTATTTCATTTCTGGTTTTTTTTTTCTTGGTGTTGTTCTTGATACAGGGAACACTGCTTCCCTCAGGATGGGACTAATACATCGAATACATTCCCTCCTTTTAATCACAGAGATGACTCATCACACAGCTCACAAAACAGAGCCGATGACAGGATATTTTTGGTTAAACAGTGCTTTTCAATATTTAGGAATGAACCATCATTTCACACATCTTCCACAGAGATGACCAGGATACAAAATATATTAGGAATTGTAAGAAATGTATTACGCCATTCATATACCTCTTGACAGTTAAATAAAAAGAGATAGCAGTTGTACAAAGAGACAAGTAAGTCCTGCATGTCCTGTTCATGCACATATATGACATTTTACCAGAGCCATTAAGGCTTGGTCAGTTTCAGAGAATACACGGAAATGTCGGGCTTTATGTTAAACATGGCCATTTTTATTCAAACCACATCCTGTACAAGGGATATGCTATGAGTCATGTAGACTCTGACTAGACTCCTCACACAAGCTGATTTGGAAGATGACAGGATTCAGAGTGATTTTTGCAGAGATGGATAATGCGTCCCACACATATAGGTATTCATTTTGATCATTGGAAAAATTTAACTTTGTAAGGGCCATATGAGTGGTCTGTAGAGTCCTATGTGACATTTAAATGTTGACCTGAGCTCACACAATCTCTCTAACTGCTATTGCTTTCCCTCCCACATTAAAACAAAAGTTATATGTAAATTATTTTGTGTAAATCTTGAGTCTATATGTATACATACACCCATATGTTGTCTCCCCCCAATAGAATGTAAATTACGTAAGGGGTTTTTTCATTTTGATCTTCCTATCCCCAGTGTCTAACAGAGTACTGACACATAGTAGGCACTTAATAAATGCCTCATTCATTGATTGATTCATTATAAAAGCTCATTAACAAAGAAACAGTCCTTAAAAAATTGATCTGACTTTGGGTTCTCTTTTAAGTTAACAAGGATTTTTTTTTTAATGCCAAGGTGAAAAGTAAGAGAGGGAAATGGCCCCAAGTAAACTGGAGTTGGGTGATGATCAGCTTGTGAAAAACTAGAACTACCTGGGTTTTTCCATGTAATATTATCAATACAGGCCCTCTGACTAAGCAACAGGTAGGAGATAAAGAGCATATGGTTTCTGGAGTCAGCCCTGCCACTCAATTGCTCTGTGACCTTAAATAAATTAAATATTAAGTTAATGTATAATTAATAATTAGATTAATAAGTTAATTAACCTTCCTTTGCCTCAGTTTCTTTATCTTTGAAAAAGTAGGTTTGTGAAATTTATTGTTTATCAAATATCCAGGAATAGCTTGCTGCCTAGGTGACAGGGGTTCCTATTATCCTATCAACAACTTCCATCATGGTGTGGTGTCAGTTATTAAATCAGTCTCTTTGAGTAAATACCCAGCAGCATTTAGGACACTGGAATGAGTGCTGTGATGACTTAGCTACGCTAAGTGCTGTATTCACACCTAGGACTCCCTTCCTCCTCATCAGCATCTGTGGAAACACTTTTAGGGCTCAATCCTAAGTACTGTCTCCTCCATGAAGCCTTCCCTGGTATCCCCAGCTGAAAATTTTCCTTCCTTCACACATTTTCCTTTACTATTTTACTTTGGTCTCTCCTTTGCCCTATCACAATCCACTTTGTGTATATGTTGCATCCCATTAGACTGTACACATCTTGAGAGCAAAGACTCTGTCGTGTTCCACCCGTGTATCCTCAATGCCTACCACATAGTGAGTATTTGCATTGAGTTGAACTGAATTACCTGGAATTGCAAGCACAGCTAGAGAGAAAGACCTGTAGGAATGGAACTTTCACGTAGCTCACTTGGTAGCCACATCAACTGGTAAATCCACAAGCATTTAATAAGTGCCTACTATGTGTCAGACATACAAATACATATATATGACATTCTAAGTATAACAAGACAAAAATTAAACAGTTTCTGCCCTCAAGTAGCTCACCTTCGCTAGAGGTGAACAAAAATGTACTTTTATAAAGGTAAACAAGACATTTACAAGATAAACACAAGATAATTTGGAAGAAAAAGGCACCAGCAGCTGGAAACACTGAGAAAAGCCTCCAGAATAAGAAGATGGCATATGAACTCAGTTTTGACAGAAGCCAGCCATCCGAAGAGGCAGAAGTGAAAAAGGAATGGACTCCAGGCATGGGAAACAGCTCTGCCAAGGCACAGAGACAGAAAAGGAATCTTGTGTGTTAGGCACAGAAAGAAGGCCCATTTGCTTGGATTGTAGAGTGGACAAAGAACAAGGATGATGTCTAAGGAAAGGATGGAGTCAAGTTGTGAAGTCTTCGGTGCCAAATAGAGTACTTCATATTTTATCCTAAAGATGATGGGAAGTCACTGGGGCTTTTTAAACAGGGGAGGGACATGATAGGGCAAGTGTTTCAGAAATATCCATTTGTGAATTTGGTGGAGGATGTATTAATGACGGAAAGACTTAAAACAGGGAGACCAAGAGAGAGGTCATTGCTATAATCCAATCTAGAATTTAGGAGAGCTTGAACTAGGGTGATGGCTATATGAGTAGAGAAGAAGGGATGGATATGAAATATCCTTTAGTTATAAAATTGACCAGAATAGGCAGCTGCTTGGATATTTAGGATGAGGGAGAACAAAGGGTCAGAGATTACTCCAAAGTTATGAATGTTTGTCAGGTTTGGGTTTTTAGAATGAAAGGAAGAGTTTAAGAGGTGATAAAGGAGAATTAGAGGAGTACCATGGGCATCCAAATCCTTCAAATGAAAGTCTTTGGGAGATTATAAGGAACAGTCATCATAAAGGCAGAAAATACACTTTCAGAAATTGTGTTTTATTCGCTATCTCAGGGAATCCTTCAATTTACAGGAGGAAAGACATAATGAAATGAGTGTTCATATTCCTCTTACAGCAAAAAAAAAAGAAAGAAAGAAAGAAAAAGAAAAGCAATTCTATGAGAAAGTCACTTGTCACTATGCAGACAATATTCCCAATTCATGAGAAGATTGCTAAAAATAAAACAATCCTTAAAATACAGGTTTTGAATGTTAGCTTTATTTTTTTTTTTACTGTGAAAAGGGCTTCTCCTGCTATTTATACCCCATCTACACAAGCCAGTTTTGCAGTAGCCAACTCATCATCAACATGACTCATATTTCCTTAAGCCCTGACACCATATGTTTCTCTAAGTAAAACTCTTTTTTCAAGTATTTTTTCCCATATAATTACTGAGGTAGGAAGATGGAGTTGCATTATAAGAAGTCATTTAAAAGACTTCTTTCCTCTGAATGAACTTTAGAAAGCCTAGAAATCTTCATATCTAGCCATCAAAAATGCCTTAAATCCTACCTGATGTGTATTCCATTAGATAAAGTAATGGATAAAAATTACAAAAGGTAATTGTTATGCTAATCTCACAACTGAGGAAGGACAGAATTCACAAAGAGCTTAACAAGAAGACAGTTTTACCAATGAAACTAATGGTGATATTCTGTAATATGAAGTTCAGGTAAAGTATGAGGGAAATAGAGCAGAATGCTAGACTCCTGGATGCCTTCTTCTGATCCATGCACCATCTTAGGGGCTACATGGAGATTTTGCTACTTAGCTTTCTCAGCTTCAAAATTTGAGATTCTAGCTATCTGTAAACACTATTTCTTCCACAACTCAAAGACTAATGAGATGAACTCCAGCAAGCACAATTAATTTTTAAGATTCCTTTTTAAAAGGTACTATATAATCATAATAGCTAATACTTATATATTGTCTTAAGGTTTATAAAGCACTATACATTTTATATATGTACAAATATATACATATAGACATACACTATATGTGTAAGAACATGTTTATTACACATCCATGTATGCATATGTGTATGTATATATGTGTGTATATATATCTATAAGGATATAGATAGAGATCAAATTTTATTTGGGTCTCACAATAACCCTAGCTGGGAGGCAGGTGCTCTTATGTCCATTTTGTAGATGAGGAAATATAGGCTGATGGAGGTTAAGAGGAAGGAAAGAGGTAAGGAAGAAAGGGAGGAAGAAAGGAGGGAAGGGAAGGAAGGAAAGTAGAAAGGGAGGGAAGGAAGGAAGGAAAAAGGAAAGAAGGAAGGGAAGGAGAAAGGGAGGGAGGAAGGTCTTATTAAGCACCTACTGTGTGCCAGGCTTTGTGCTAAGTACTTGACAAATATTATTTCACTTAATTCTCACAACAACCCTGGGAGGTAAGTGTTACTGTTATCTCTGTTTTACAGGTGAGGAAAATGGGACAAAGGTTAAGTGATTTTCCCAGGGTTATATTGCTAGTAAATGTCCGAGGCTCATTTGAGCTAAGGTCTTCCTGACTACACATCCAATACTACCCAGTGCGTCACCTAGCTGCCATAAGGAGGATTTAAATTCAAGTCTTCCCAAGGTAGCTAGATGGTACAATAGATGAAGCATTGGACCAGGAATCAGGAAAATATGAGTTCAAATTCAGCCTTAAACACTTACTACCTGTGTGACAGTGCCCTAGTCACTTAATCTCTTTCTGCTCTGGGAAAGAACTTAACTTAAAAGGCCTTTTCCCACGGTATCCTGGGCTATCTCCGGTTATCCTGATCTATATCTTGCCACTGGACCCAGATGGTTCTGGAGGAGAAAGTGAGACTGGTGACTTTTCATAGCCCTCTTTCCCTTAAATCCAATTCATTTGCAAGTCATGGCATCACCTTCCTGATATCATGGTCCTTTTCAAGAATGGAAGACAAACAAAAGTAGCAACACATCCCTCCCAGGGTGGTTATGAGAATCAAAGGAAATATGCTTTGTAAAGTGCTTTGCAGACCTTAAAGCACTATGTAAATGCTGCTGTAAATGTCTAAATCTCAGTTCCGCATTCCATATTACCTCTCATTGGAGATAAAAGCATGACATGTATTCCTGGTTTTTTATTAAATTTATTTGTTTATTCATAGTTTTCAGCATTAATTTCCACAAAATTTTGAGTTCCAAATTTTCTCCCCATCTCTCCCCTCCCCCCACACCATAATGCCTTACATTCTGATTAGCCCCTCCCCAATCTGCCTTCCCTTCTATCACACCCCTCCCTTCCCTTATCCTCTTCTCTCTTTTCTTGTATGGCAAGATAGATTTCTATACCCCATCACCTGTATTTCTTATTTCCCAATTGTATACAAAAACAATTCTCAATATTTATTCCTAAAACTTTGAGTTCCAACTTATCTTCCTTCCTCCCTCTCCACCCATCCCCACTGAGAAGGCAAGAGATTCAATATACACTATATATGTGTAGCTTTGCAGAAGACTTCCATAATAGTCATTTGTGTAAAACTAACTATATTTCCCTCCATTCTATCCTGACCCCTATTAATTCTATTCTCTGTTTTGACCTTGTTCCTCCCCAAAAGTGTTTGCTTCTAATTGCTCCCTCCTCCCATATGTCCTCCTTTCTATCATCCCCTGCTTATCTCCTTCTCCCCTACTTTCCTGTAGGGTAAGATAGATTTTCATGCCAAATTGAGTGATCATGTTATTCCTTCCTTAAGCTAAATGTGAAGAGAGTAAGCTTCACTTTTTCCCTCTCACCTCTTCCCTTTTCTCTTCCAATGAAAAAGCTTTTTCTTGCTTCTTTTATGACAGTTAATATGCCCCATTCCATTTCTCCCTTTCTCCTCCCAACATATTCCTCTCTCAGCCCTTACTTTCAATTTTTTAGATATCATCCCTTCTTATTCAACTCTCCCTGTGCTCCCTGTCTATATGTGTGTTTTGTGTGTTTGTTCGTGTGTGTGTGTGTGTGTGTAATCCCTCCAACTACCCGAATACTGAGAAAAGTCTCGAGTTACAAATATTATCTTTCCATGTAGGAATGTAAACAGTTCAACTTTAGTAAGTCCCTTATGATTTTCTTTCCTGTTTACCTTTTCATGATTCTCTTGATTCTTGTGTTTGAAAGCCAAATTTTCTATTCAGGTCTAATCTTTTCATCAAGAATACTTGAAAGTGCTCTATTTCATTGAAAGACCATTTTCCCCCTGAAGTATTATACTCAGTTTTTCTGGGTAAGTGATTCTTGGTTTTAGTCCTAGTTCCTTTGACTTCTGGAATATCCTATTCCAAGCCCTTCGATCCCTTAATATAGAAGCTGTTACATCTTGTGTTATCCTGATTGTATTCCCACAATACTTGAATTATTTCTTTCTAGCTGCTTGCAATATTTGCTCCTTGATCTGGAAACTCTGGAATTTGGCTACAATATTCCTAGGAGTTTCTCTTTCAGGTTTCTTTCAAGAGATGATTGGTGGATTCTTTCAATATTTATTTTGCCCACTGGTTCTAGAATATCAGGGCAGTTTTCCTTGAAATTTTCACGGAAATTTTCTTCATAGTTTCATAGGCTCTTTGATCATGACTTTCAGGTAGTCCCATAATTTTTACATTGTCTCTCCCGGATCTGTTTTCCAGGTCAGTTGTTTTGCCAATGAGATATTTCACATTATCTTCTATTTTTTCATTCTTTTGGTTTTGTTTTGTAATTTCTTGGTTTCTCATAAAATCATTAGCTTCCATCTGCTCCATTCTAGTTTTTAAAAAACTATTTTGTTCCATGAGTTTTTGAACCTCTTTTTTCCATTTGGCTAATTCTGCTTTTTAAAGCCTTCTTCTCCTCATTTTTTTTTTCCAATTGAGTTAGCCTATTTTTAAAGGTGTTATTTTCTTTAGTAATTTTTTGGGTCTCCTTTAGCAAGCTGTTGACTTACTTTGCATGATTTTCTTGCATCGCTCTCATTTCTCTTCCCAATTTTTCCTCCACCTTTCTTACTTGATTTTCAAAATCCCTTTTGAGCTTTTCCATGAACTGAGTCCATTGTATATTTATTTTGGAGGCTTTGGATGTGGAAGCTTTGACTTCCTCTGATGGTAAGTATATTTCTTCCTCATCTGAAAGGATGGAAGAAAATACTTATTCACCAAGAAAGTAACTTTCTATAGTCTTATTTTTCCCCTTTTGGGGGCATTTTCCCAGCCAGTTATTTGACTTTTGAGTCCTTTGTCAAGAGGAGGGTATACTCTGGGGACCTGTAAGTTCTCAGTTCCTCCAAGGTGGCACAATCAAAGGCTGGCCTGTACTCTGGTCTAGGAGCAACCAAAAACTTTTCTGCCCAAGATTTGGAGTAGAAATCCCTCTCCACAACCTCCTCCAGCTCCACCAGACCAGCCAGCACTCTTCCTCACCCCAGCGCAGTTCTCAGGGCTGAGATTTAGATCAGCTGCAATTCCCCCAGGGGCTCCAAAAATGGTTGCTGCAGTTACAGTGGCAGCAGCCCTGGGTCTGGACCAAACTCCCTTCTGGATGAAATAACTTTCTCACTGACCTTTGAAGTTGTCTGTAGTGTCCGTGGGCCAAGAAATCTGGGAACTGCTGCTGCTGATGACTCCCTGAAGCCCCCGCCATGCCATGCTGCCGGATTGGGCTGTGCTCTGCTCTGCACTTGTTCTATAGAGCCTTCCTGTCAGCCCTCCAGGCTGTCTTGGGCTGAAAATCTTTTTCACTCTGTCATTCTTTGACTTCTGCTGCTCTAGGATTTGTTTAGAGTAATTTTTACAGGTATTTTAGGGGCTATGTGTGGAAGCTTCTCATGTATTCTTTTTAATACAGGAAGAACATTCTCAATTTCCAAAGTAAACAGTTAACATTAATTAGTGACTATTATTCTGCTACTACTTAAAAGTCTACTTGAAGACTTAAAACAAGCAAATATTTTCAAGATGAGATGGATTCCTTATATATGGTTGATGAAAATTAATATATTTATTTGTATATTAGAGATTCAGTTTTAATACTGTAAGTTATGGATGAGTTATAGATCTGCCTTAACAGAATGAGTTTTCACACCATGAATTCTCTTCAGAGATAAAACCACAGGTCCAGATTCAAAAGCAATATTAAAAATAATTTTTAACATACTCTTTAATTCACAGCTCTTTGTATTCAGAAGTAATACTTACAAAGTTGCTTCTTTTAGAGAAAGGGAAATATGCCCAGAGGTGGTAAATCCCCAGTTCTTAGTCCTTGTAGCTCAGGAATTCCTATTTCTTGATACTATACTCAGTCACTTAAGTTTCTATCTTTTATTTTCATTTAGTCAACAGAGAAAAGAAAATGTGGTTTATATGTGTTACTTATCTCTATCCTCAGTACTGTCATTTCCTAGGGCCTTCACCGATGTCCTTTTTCTTTTCAAGGAATCATGACATTCTTGGGTAAAGAACTTCAGATCTCTTGTAGTCTAACCTTCTACCCTAAATTGCAATCTCTTCTATAAGATACATGGCACATCCAACCTCCATTTGAAAATTCTTATCAATGGGAAGATCACTATCTCACAAAGCTATCCATTCCACTTTTGAATGACTCTAATTTTTAGAACATTCATCCTTTACTTTAAAGTAAATTAAGACATAATTTACTTTCTTATAACTTCTACTCTTTGGTCAGTATTAGAGCTATATAAAGACCCACTCACGGAGGTGGAGACAGTTACCAGGAATGATTGATTCTCTTTGTCCATCCTCCTTCCCTCAAAATTGTTTATTCTCTACATAAAATATCTTCCACTCCTTTAAACAGTTGTCATATGGCCTCCTCATAGTACTCTCACCATTCCACCACACTCTCCTCTTTAGCTAAGTATTAAGATTTCTAGAATTGGAAAGGGCCTTAGACATCATTGGGTCCAACACTTTAATCCTACAGTTGAGGAAACTGAATCCCAGAGAAGAAAAAACACTTGCCCAGATTTAAACAGCCAGTGTAAAGGCTGTGTAAAGTGTAAAGTAACAAGGCTCAGACTCATCTGGGACTTCTGTTGCTATTTCCACTCTGCCATATCTACTTTCTTCTTCAAGCTGTCAATTCTGTTTTCAAATTGTAAAGCACCAGGGTATAATTCTTGTCATACCAATGATTATTTTCTAAAAATTTCTTACAATGGAGCTGGAGATACAAAGAAAAAAATATGAACAGTCCAAGTGTCCAAGGAGCTTACATCCAAACTGAATGGAGTAATATAGATATGATTTGAATGGTGCTGAGTACAATAAATAAATCAATAATCAATCAACTCTTGAGCATCTGTTATGCACCTCCTATGGGCTGAGTGCTGGAGAGAAAAAAGATAAAAGTAAAACAACCCTTCCTTCAATAAGCATGCTTTATAATGGAGGATACAACATTCACATTTACAGATAGGTAAGCAGGTGCAAGATAACCTTGGAGAGAAAAGGCGTAGAAACTGTGGGAAACCACATAAAAGCTTTATGCAAAGGACAGTATTTCAGATGAGTCTTGAAAGAAACCAGGGATTCTAAAATAGAATTAACAAGGGGATACATGATTGGCAACCTACAAAGGCGCAGGATCTGGAGGTAAAGCATAGCATGTGAAGACAGCAAGAAAGTCAGTGAGGCTTTTGAGTGTGTGGAAGGAAGCATATCTTACATGTATAAGAAGACTTGGTCATTGAAATAGTCCATTTTACATCTCACATTACACTCTATCTCTTGTTTATTCAAAACCTCTCCATAAATCTGATAGGTCATATATTCCATGTTCTTCAAATTTTCTTATACTATCTCTCTTTGTATCTAGATCATGTATCCATTTTGATCATATTCTAGTAAATGGTATAAGATATTGGTCTATGCCCAATTTCTATCAGATTGCCTTTCAATTCTCGCAACAATTTTTACCAAATAATGAATTCCTATCCTAAATTTAAGTCCCTACACTTGTCAAATACAGGAGTATTATACTTATTTACTACTATAAATTGTATGTCTACTCTATTCAACTGCTCTATCTTTCTGTTTCTTAGCCAGTACCAGATAGTTTTGATAATCACTCCCTTATAACATAGTTTAAGATGTAGCCACTACTTAAACTCCTTTATTTATATTTTTTTCTTTCTCCCAAATGAATTCTATAATTTTTTTAGCTCAGCTAAATATTTTTGGTAATTTAATTGAGATGACATTAATATATAAATTAGTTTAGAGAAACTTTCATTATATTGGTGCTGCCTACCCATTAACAATTAATATTTCTCCAATTATTTAAATCTGATCTTTTCTGTATGAACATTTTTTTGTAGTTTTTTATATATGCATGTTGGGGTATTAACACTAACCATCTCTAGGCTGACAAAAGGGGGAGAGAAAGAAAATTACTTGATAAGATTATTATTTATTTAAAAGTAGTAGTGGGTACATTTGCAGTCTCATGTACAATGATCTTATTTTTTATTTTATTATGTTATGGAAATGCTTGTTTTATTTCTTAAGTTCAGAAAATCTAATAAAAAAGATGTTGAAGGTAAGATGGGACCAACTTATGAAGACATTTAAATATCAGATAAAGTAGTTAACATTTTATCCTGGATGTTACATGGAAACAGTAGAATTTATTGATTGTGGTGGTGATGATGGGCTCAGAACTGAGTTTTAGGGAATGTATTTTGCTAGTTGTTTGAAGGGTAGACTAACATAGAAAGAAACGAGAAAGGGGGATAAATAAGCAGGTTACTGCACTACTTCAGGAGAGAGATGACAGGGATTTGAATGAACTGGGATAGTGGCCCTCTGTGCGAATAAAGAGGAGAGAATTTATCTAGAAATATTGTTGTCTATTACTTCCTGTGTTCTGGAGGCTTTCTCCCGTTAATGCAGCTGGACAACATTAGAGGCTTTGGCGGGTAAATCAAACTATCAGCTCATATTCTACATTTCTATACACTGTTTATAGTCCTTTACTAGTATGCTTGACTAATTTTTTTTACATATATACAAAGTAGAATTGAGTAAATGTGTGACATGGAGTTAATAAACTGTGTCAAATGACACATAAATCAGGAACAAGTATACATAATCCAAATTGATGGTATGTTATATTGATCAAAAATGAAAGACAGCAATTGAAAAGCCCACATTACATTTTACACATCAGGAAAGCGCAGAAAATGCTTCTGTGCTTGTATAATTGGATAGGTGAACCTCAAGTGATATCTGAAAATAGGAAAGAAAGGGAATGAATTAAAACTAACCACTGAAACCTGGCATTGAATTGAAGGAAGGAGGTATTCTACTTAGTGCAATTTGTCCCAAATGAATGTTGTCCTTCCCCTGGTCCTTCTTCTGGAAGATGTAATTGTCATTCCTGTAGCATTCCTAGCCTCAGAATCATCCTGCTGTCTCTGAAAGCCTCCTGCCTGTGTCCAAGATGACACTCTATGTAATTACAAGTTTCCATTCGAATTCAGAGCCGCTAAGAGGGATGCTCTCCAATGCAGATTATGAGTTTCTTCTTTCTACCATGTAACTGTATTCAGTACCCATTGCATCTGCTCCTCAGTTACACAGGCAGCAGGGATCCTGATGACTGGCCTTTCCCATATGGCACTAAATTTCTATTCCTCTTTTCCTTCCCTCTTTATCTGTAACTATTCTGGACAATCATGTCACAATGACAAGTTTTTAGCTAATAATAAAGTGAGATAAAAATAAAACCGGATGTCAATAAAAAGCTAATAGAGTGCATTGTCTTATAAAAGCATTATGAAATACATGGCTATATGCAAAGAGACCTTAATGCTACCTTAAAGAAATAGGGTTACTTTTAATTGAGCCCTCACAAGTGATTGTTTTGCATTTCTCTTTCAAACATGAAAATTATTCTGTCATCAACAAGCTTTTGGATGAATGGCACTCTCCTAGGTACTAAATGGTTTACAGAAACCTATCTTCTAATTGCCTGCCCACTTACCTTCCTGATAGAAAATTCTGCAGGGAAAAGCAGGAAGTACTATTAGCAGTAATTTTAGCACTCATGGAAGAAAATTGTATATAAAATGCTAGAGTTCTTCCTTTCCCCAAATATTTGCTCAGAGAAGGGTAACAACTAGGAAGAGGAAATGATCCCAGACATTCAGAGAGATGGGCCAGAAGGATTTTGTCAGCTACAAATGAGACCTAACACCCTAAGTGTGGGAAAGTGTCATATTTTTAATCCTGGTTATTTGAGAACTACTATCCATTCAATAATTTGATTAAATAAACATTCAGTAAATAACTACTATATTCAAAGCAATTTACTAGGAGTTGTAGATGGTGTAGTGGAAAAAGCATAAGATTTAGTCTCTTAGACAACACATATTTACTAAGTTTTCACCATGTACCAAGAACTGTGCAAGTTTTGGAAATACAAATACAATTTGGAGGAAAGATGGTTCTTCCCTCAAGACTACATTCTAAGAGAGGAAAGCAATACGTTAAAAATAGTTTAAAAGAGAGAAGGGAGACAAAGGTACCACACTGGGGAGCATAGTTGAAAAAGTCCAGTGTGCAGCTTAGAGACAAATGAATCCAGGTTTAAATCCTAGTTTTGGATCAGACTTGGGGAAATCACTTCATCCCTTTGGTCTGGAAAATGAGGAGTGAAGTGAATTTGATATCCTTTAAGACTCCTTCCAATTCTAGATCCATGATCCAAGGAATGGATGGATGGATGAATGGATGGATGAGTAAACATTTATTCTTATTATAACAGCAAAGAAGATGCAAATTGAAAAGAGCGTAATAGTCCCTGCTCTTAGGCAGCTCATATTCTAAATGGAGAAGGTGACACATAAGAAAAAAATTCAAGGTCAAGGAAGATGGAAAGGCCTGAAGTGTTGGAGGATTTGGAGGGTAGAGATGTTAAAACTTGATAGTTCTCCACTTGACCAAAAGAACTGGTGATTCCCTTCTCATCCAATCAGTGTGATAATTCAAGCAGCTCATGCTGATCCTGACTTATAGGGTCAGGGAGAGAGAAAAGGGAAAGTGGGGAAGAAGGCTGCCCCAGATGCAAACCTATTATCTATGATTCTCTAATATGTACAGTGCAAAAAGTAGTGTAATGAGGATAAAGGAGAGATCGAAGCAGGATGTTCCAGGAAAATTTGAGGAGGGATTACTACTATAGTCATTATGAAGGACTTTGGAATAGATAATTTGGAAAGTCCTTTCTAACTCTTGGAAACATTCTCTGATTCTTTTGCTCTAATAAAAATATTGATTAATGATATTAAAATGATGATTAATATAGGACTATCTTTAGCAATTAGGAAGGTGTCATAATTATTGAACAGTGATAGTAACATCAAAGTAAGGATTTTAACCAAATCCAGAAAGACAAAATATAGCATGCAACAATTAATTGTACTAATTATACTTCAATGATGATAATGACTGCACTGATATTTATATAGTACTTTAAAGTTTTCAAAGCATTCGATTATATCATTTGAACCTCATCACAATCTTGGGCTATCAGTACAAGAACTCTTTATATTCTCATTCTGCAGATGATTAAATGGAAGCTCAGCGAAAGTTAAATGACACCTCTGTGCTTACATAACTAGTAATGGCTCATGCCTAACCTTTATGTAACACTGGCAGGTTTGCAAAGAATTTTATGTATATGATCTCATTTTATCCTCACAACCCTCATAGGTAGGTGCTATTATCTTCATCTAACAGATGGAATGACTGAGACTGAGAAGTTAAATGACCTGCCAAATTCACAAAAATAGTGGTTTCCAAAGAGGGTATTTGGGCCCAGGTCTTGAAAGTCTTGGCTCACAGATTTCATTGTGGAAGGGACCTGGAGGCCATCTAGTGCAGCTTCTCATTTTATAGGTGAAAAACTGAAGCCTTAAGATATTAAGTATTTTGCTGGGGTTTCATATCTGGTAAATGTCAAAGGTAGGATTTGAACTCAGTCTTTCTGAGTTCAAGTTTTGTGTTCTATATCCCCTGGCTCTCTTCTGCCTTTCAGGATTTTTAACCCTTTCTGTGAGTTCAGTTATTAGATCAATTTACCATCAGTCTCAATGAAGGAATCATTGAATTAACTACTAAGGCCCCAGCCCTTGGTTATGTGTTTAGGAAAATATAATAAATAGGCCTTGTTTCCCAGAAGTTGACAGTCTGGGAGGAAAGACTAAACTTGCATAAGGAAAACAATGAGAGAAGAATGAAGTTGGTATATCAGGTGCTCCAACTCAATATAGAATTGGAAAGACTTGGAAAGACTTTGTGAACTGGCCCACAGAGGAACAGGAAGATTTAGTTGAGATGGAAAGGAAGAGACCATACAGGTGTCATTCTAGGAACCAATAACTGAGTGCGTTAATGGAACAGCCAGGAGACAAGACTGACCAAAACAGAATGCATGTAGAAAGATACCGTGTGATATGGTGGACCTGATAAAATGCATTGGAAGATCTTAGAGGACCTTGAATGGTATCATTAATTTCTAGAGAAGGAGAATCACATAATAAAAGCCCTATCTCAGAAATACTCATCTGAAAGTAGCATTCAGTTAATATTTGAAGTAGAGAAGACAGGGAGGGACCAGACAGGCCTATTAAGGAACTCTTACAGTAATTTGTGTTGAAAGTGTTGACAGCATGGATTCAGATAATTTGAAGACAGAGGAAGGGACAAATCTGAGAAGAAATTTAATGGATGAATCAATAGGACATAACAAGTGAATCCTGGTAGGGGACAAATGAGAGGAAAAATTATATTTGTGTCTTTCCTCCTTGAGAACATTTCAGAAGGAAAATGACCAGCTAAGTGGAGCAGTGAATAGAGTACCAGGTCTAGAATCAAGAAGACACATCTTCCTGAGTTCCAATCTGGTCTCATACACTTACTACCTGTGTGACTCTAGGTAAGTCACTTAATCCTGTTTGCCTCAGTTTCCTCATCTGCAAAATAATCTGGAGAAGGAAATAGCAAACTACTCTGGTATCTTTGCCAAGAAAACTCCAAATGGGATTACGAAGATTCAGACATGACTGAAATGACCAAACAAAAACAGCTAGTAGTATAGTATTAGTATAGAGTTAATGGTGGTAACAGATCATAGTCAGCCTTGAATAAACTAAAGATGCCAGGAGTCATCTTCAACTCTTTCCTTTTACAGTGGAGAAAAATAAGTTCTACAGAGGTACAACGACTTGTCCTAGATTACTCAGATACTAAGAAGAAAGGTGGAATTTGAATCTAGGATCATAGAGCTAGAGTTAGAAAGAACCCAAAAGTCCTCCCACTTAAAACCCCTCTTTTACAGATGAAAAAACTGAGGCTTGGCTTGGTTAAATGAATAGTTTAAATTTTATTGTTGTTCAGTGATTTTCAGTTGTGTCTAACACTTTGTGACACTGGGGTTTTCTTGGTGAAAGTATTGGTGTGGTTTGCCATTTTCTTCTCTAGCTCATTTTTTAGATAAGGAAACTGAGTCAAACAGGGTTAAGTGACTCATCCAGGGTCACACAGCTAGTGGGTATCTCAGACCAGATTTGAACTCAGATCTTCCTGAGTCCAGGTCCTGAAACCCAAGTTCCATGAATAGCTCTTGGTCACATATTATTCAAAGGGATGAGTAAAACCAGGTCCCTTGACTCCAAATCCATTGTACATCTTATGACCAATAGAGAGTTAGAAATATGGGACTGGTGCTCAGACAAGGCAGCAAGCATTTATTAAGCACCTACTATGTGCCAAATATACATGGCAAAGGATCAGAGGGTAATGTTGTCATGTAGCTCTAGGGTAGGAAAAAGTTTTTGGGGACATGATGAGTACACTTAGGTTTTCACAAACTATTACTTTGTAATCTGGAAAAATTCATTTGAGATGTTGAGTGTTAATGCTGTGTAGGAAGGAAAGGGGACAAGTGGTTGTGAGTTGTCGAAAAGCAGCAACTTCCTTTTAGGGCCCTTCACATTGACACATGTTTTCCAAATACATAAACACACACTTGTTTTACTTTTTAAAAATACCAGTATATTAGAACTCTGTTCCCTAAGCATTAGCCCAATGGGTATTTCACTGTACTGCCAAAAGGCAATGTGATTTTGTAGAACCAGAAAGAAGAGGGAAGGCCTTGAGGGAAGGCCTTGTCCTTTCTCTTGGTCCTCTATGGCCTGGCTCTCCTGGCCTCTCTTGCTAAGCAAAGGTATGCCTGGCGGGGTGTTCTTGGAAGCTCTGGCCCTAGGGTAGGGGGAAGATCCACAGGGAAGATTCTCACCTGCTCTTCAAGTGGAAAGAGACAGAAGCCCCTTTTGTCTGAAGCATCTCAGAAAGTTCTATTAATGTCCTGCTCAAAAGGTGGTGAAATGCAATCAGTTGATTCTCAGTTTGTTTCCTCACTTTTAAAAGCAGATTTTCTGTTCTACCTCCTTGTTCCCCTCAAAAAGAGGTCATATTATTTCATTGCTGTTTTCCAAAACTGAAAGAGCTATCCTCCCACCTAAATCATAAAGACCATATGGCCATCCACTTACTCTCATGTTTTATCAGGACAAGGGGAGAATCCAGGATTTCAGTGATCCAATTTCTTGTGTTATTTGTGGGGAAATCATGCTACTGTGATGAGTTCTTTGATTCATAGGCTGAGATCAGAAGACCTTTTTAGGTTTTTCCACTGTTGAAATCAGAAGCAGAGATCAAAATGTTCCAATAACCATAGGAGGCTTTTGCTTATACAGTAAAACAAAGAAACAGCTTAAACTTCTGTCTGTCTTTTTGGCACAGGAAGAGGACAAAGTTAAATGGGGTCTGGCTCATCTAGACTCTGAGATTTTAATGTTATGGGTACTTTACTGTGTTCTCATGATTTGAATACTGGTAACCCACATACAAATAGTAACTCTTTGACTCAGCTTGCCATTTCCAAAGAATGTCAAACACTAAAGATTGTATAGTGTGTGTGTGTGTGTGTGTGTGTTGGTCAGCAATTGAGATTTCATCAGGAATTCCCCTGTGTGGAACTGGTCTGAAATAATATAGATGAAATTTAATAACATAATCTTAGAGACCTGCCTGAAGTCTCTAAGAAATCAAGTGATTTGTCAAGGTTCGTGGAGCTAAGCTAGCATGTGTCACAGATAAAACCTGAACCCAGATCTTCCTACCTATAAGACTCCATATCTACCTATCCATCCATCCATCTATCCATCTATCTATCTATCTATCCATCTATCTATCTATATATCTATCTATCTACCTACCTATCTGTGTATATATGTATATGTATATATGTCAATAAGCATTAAGTACATTTAACATGAAAATGCCATTTATGACATGTGATATATCAATATTCAATAAAATTTAAACCACAAATTGATTTCATCCTTATATACCAACTATTAATTATATATATATACATATATATATAGCATAGTAGAAGGATACATATAGTAAAGTGTTTGTGTATATACATACTCTATATAAACTATCACATGTATTAATACATATATGTGTGTATGTGTTATTTGATTGGGGATTTTTTGGTTAGCTATTTTGGACTTGACTTCTGATTTTGTGGATGTAGGAAGTTTCTGGTGATAAGTCCTTTCTGCAATTTACCCTTATAGAGTTGCCTTGTTTCCTGAAAGGTTGAGACTTGCTGAAGGCTACACAGTCAATATCTAGCAGAAGAAGAACTTGGACCAAGGTCTTCCTTACTCTGAGACCAGCTATTTTTCCATTATGAAATTCTGCCTCTCAAACTATAAAGATAGATAGATAAATGCAAGCTAACTAGAGACATGATAGGTAGATATATAGACGGACCGACAAGAAGACAGATAAACCTAATAGATGATAAATTTACATGATAGGTACAAATGCAAAAGACAGATGGGTGATAGATAAGCTATAGAAAGATACATGATAGATGATAGACCACTGGTAGCTGAATGAAAGACTGATAGATGCTAAATAGATATTAGAGAGATAGATAATACATTTGTCATATATATGTTAAAATGATATATATTAATATGACTTTTTAGGATTTGATTTGAAAAAGATAAGGTGAATTTATTCATTCCTTAAATATATATACACATATATGCATATATATTTATATATGTATATTTTTCATATATTCATAATGGCTCTGCACTGTGAGAGGAAATTTAGGACCTCCTGAAACCAATGAAATCATTGGTTTAGTTGTGTTGTTTTTAAATCTTAACAATGTGTTTCTGTATAAAATAGTATAGTTTATATATTATTATTATATGTAATGTATATTTATCATAGTTACTAGTCACTAGAATTTTCTTTTAGAATTTGATACAGATGAAATAAGTTTACCTATTACTTTAAGTTGGAATACCTTTGGAGTATTGATTCCAAATAACAAGTCCTACAACCCCTAATAGATCACCCACTAGGTATCAGCAGATTGCCTTTGCCAGGATATAGCTGATGCCATCAACGCTATTGCTTTCTCAACTGAAAGTAGCCATGCTGCTACAGTGATACAACTCATTCTCTGGGCTTGGTTGATTTTTTTGTTTTGTTTTGTTTTGTTTTGTTTTTTATCTCCTGGCTAACTTCGCACTTGGGGAATCATTTGCTAGTCAGCTCCTCTGAGTGAGATAGTCCTAATAAGTTTTCGTTGCCTTGGCTCTGTTGTGCTGAAGAATTCTGCCCACACAATGTCTGGTAACTAAATACTCTTCTCCTAGGATTACGTGAGCATCTTTCTGATCCAGCACCTTGGGTACTAGTCCAAAACAGTTGTCATTTTCATTGTATCACCAAGGGACCATGGATCGCTGATGAGAGACCATAGCTCTCTATATGCCTTAGGTAAGAATAGGAGGAATTAAAAAACTATAGAACTGGTTAAGATAGGTAAAGAGGGCACTGATGAGAAAGATCCTGCACCTAATCTAGGTAGACGTGTATCTGAGAGTATGTTTCTGATTTCCCACCTGTGCCTAATGGAAGGTGCATCAGTAAATGTTATGTCCTGGGAATGGCCTGTAGCTAAGTATTTGGCAGAAACACAGGGATCAAAGATCAGCAACAGAAGTGGGGAATCTTCAGCCTCAAGGCTGGTCTCATGAGGCCCTCACGGTCCTCAAGTGTGGCCATTTGACTGAATCCAAACTTCACAGAACAAATCCCCTTAATAGGATTAATTTGTTCTGTAAAACTTGGACTCAGCCAAAAGACTACACCCGAGGACCTAGAAGGTCACATATGTATGGCCTCAAGGCTGCTGGTTCCCCATCCCTGGTCAAAAACATGTCTTCTCTGACATATTAAGTGCCAAGAAGATCTAATGGCATCAAGAAGTAGTGAGCTCCCCAACCTCAAACTCCAGAATTGGAAGGGACCTCATTTGTCATCTTCTCCAGCCTTTGTATAGAAAGAAGTCCCTTTCCAATACCCATTTGGAATTAGAGCTAGGATGGCAATATATCTAATGTACAGAAGAGCTGGAAAAGACTTGACTTGGAAGATAATATATACACATACTGGTTGTACTACATCATAATGCAGAGGCTGGACCATCACATCAGTGTTTAATAAATCATATTCCCACGTTTTAGAAAGCATTTTTAGCATGCACTAGATCAATCTACAAGTCAATCACCAAGCATTTCTTATATGCCTATTTTGCTAATGGTGGACAGAGAGGTTAACTTCAGAGTCAAAACAACTACGTTCAAGTCTCACCTGTGATGTACACTGGTTATTTGACCCTGGAAAAGTGGGTCAAATTTCTCAGTGTCCCTCTCCACAGAAAGTGGGTATGCCATGGTCAGGAATATTAAATTTGGTTGTATCCCCTTCAGTTCTTATCACAGCGTCCTACACATAGTGGGCACTCAGGAAATTCACTTAGCATTGATAGTGGTGGTGACCAGAGGTTGTGGTGTTGTCATTAATGTTCTTTAAAATATTCTGTTGACCTGTGCCTTCTTCTCTCTCCACTTGTCGTTACTTTACAGGCTTATTGCAAGATAAAATGAAATAATTTACATGTAAATGATTTGAGAAATACTATTCCCAAGCAAAGTATTATTATGAAGATTTTGCCTAGAGTGCCCATCTAAAACTTACTTACCTAAAAGAGATTACCACCTAGATGGGGGTTCATAGCTGCCAAAAAAGGAAAGGAATCATTTATGATAACCAATATCCCTTTCTAGAGACAGAGAGAGATCATAATGTTCTAGAGTTAGAATTCAATTCAGGAAACATTTATCAACCTTCCTTCTTCGAGCCATGGAAGATGCCCTAGGCATTGGGACTATAAAGATAAAAAAAAATCCTCCCCCTTTAAGAAATTTGCATTCTTCTTGAGGGAAACAAGATGCATACCCCTAAGTGAACACTAAATGTATACAAAAAAGAAGAAATTTTGGTGAGGGAGCAGCAGTGATAACCATTGGGAATTCAAGAAATACTTTTTATAGGAGGTGGCACACTTTTTGTTCACTATTGAATGGAGCTGAGGATTCAAAGAGGTGGAGTTGAAAAGGAAGAACAGTCTAGAAATGAAGTTATGCCCCCCCCACCATGTGCCCATGCAAAGTCATGGAGGTGGGAAATTGAATGCAAGTAGATCTACTTGGGTAAAATCAAGAGTGCTTTGAGCTTAAGAAGGAGGAACATGCAACGTCTGAAAAGATAGGTTGGAGTCAGATTGTGAAGGATTCTAAATGCCAAACTGAAAAGTTCCTATTTTTATACTGGCGCTAATAAAAGATCAAGGCTTAGAATTGCCTGACACTTACTAGCCTCGTGGTCATAAACATGTTACTTAACCTTCTTCAGCCTCAATTTTCAGGTCTTTATACATTTTTTCATGTTGTGTGTGTGCATACATACATATATACATATATGAAAATATACACATGTGAATATATACATATATTTAAGAAATGAATAAATTCATCTTATTTTTTATTAGATTTTTATTGTTGTCTTGGTAAATAAATATGAAAGGTTCTAGTTATCCACTTTAAAAATTCACACTTATAAGAACAAGGCACATACAATTCAAAACAATCAGTCAGGTATACTGTGGTGCTTTATTATTCACTAGTTAAAGGAGAAGGAGATGAAAAAGGAAATGAAAAGGGTGACTGATGCAGTGAAAAAGGTTGAGGATTGAGAAATAGATATAGATTAATAGGAAAAGGAAGACAGAAAAAAATGAAGAGATTGAGACACCCCTAGAGAGACGACTAAGAAACAGGCACAGACAGTAGCAGAGATAAACTCGTGTGGTTTTAAGAATCTCATCTTGCACTCTTAAAATACTGGAGAAAGTTTTCAAAGCCATGCTGTGTTTTCACAAATATTTGCAAAAAGAATAAGAATTTCTTTCCCTCCTCTGAACATAGGTATCAAAAGGTAAAATGAATTGAGTTCATTCCACAGCCCAAAGTATTTTCATCTGTTAGTATCTTTCCTTTGTAATACAGGGAAGACTTATTTCTGTTGTTTGCTTGTTTTCAGTTGTGTTCAACTCTTTGTAACCCCATTTGGGATTCTCATGGCAGAGATACTGGAGTGGTTTGCCACTTCCTTCTCCAACTCGTTTTTAAATGAGGAAACTGGGGTAAACACTGACTTACCCAGGGTCACATAGCTAGTAAGTATCTGAGGTCAGATTTGAATTTAGGAAGATGAGTCTTCCTTCTGGAAGACGCCCCGTACCCAATCCACTGCACAACCTAGCTGCCCAGGAAGAATTACAGCTAGCAAGAGCTCTAAAGATCCCACAGGTGAACTTTAGAAAATTCTTGATGTGTGATTAATCAATTTTATAGTTAAAATTTTAGCTTAAGAATAATGGTGATGGTTAATTCCAATTAGATTTCTTAGAATTTCTTAGCCATAAAATCACCTGCCAGTATCATTTTACAGAGTAATATACTGTAAGACACAATACACAATAAGCAGCAATCCACAATAAGGAAAAATATAGACCTCACTTGAGAATTAATTGACACCAAGGAAATCAATCTGAATAGAATCTCTAGTTTCACATGTTATTTTACTGTAGTGTACTCTCTCTCCATATATATGTGTCTGTGTGTATACACACTATATACATACTATATATAAACATATATGTAGCATGTGTGTATGTAGGGCATATATATTTACATATATCCTCACACATATATACACATGTGTATATGTATATATATTTACACACATATTGTTCTCCCAGTTCTTTCTTTGCTTTCTTCACTTTGTACTAGTTCTTCTGAAATTTCTCTGAACCATCCTTCTGTTCATTTCTCATGGTATCCCATTCATTCCTCTACCATACTTTGTTCATCCCCGACTTGATAAAACCCTCTGAGTTTCCAGTTTTTTTGCCACGCAAAAAAGCTTCTAGAGAGATAATGGACTAAATATAGAGAATGAGACATTTTTTGGACTTGACCAATGTGGTAATTTATTTTAATTTGCTATACAAATTTGTTAGAAGTGTTTTATTTTTCTTTTCAGTAGGAGTAGGGGATATGGGAAGAAGAAAAGAAAAAAACGTTAATTTTTTCAAATACAAAAGAAAGGAAAGCCTCTACCTAAAATAAGAAAGAAAGAAATGTCCTTCATTATCCTAGGATCTTATTGTCTGCTACAGTATGCTTTTAATGTTTTCTCTACCTATGAACAAAAAACATAATAATGGCTATTCATTTAAAACTTTAAAGTTTGTAAAACATGCGCATACTTCTTACATCAGCCTTACTGCAATCCTGTGAAATAGATACTATAGATACTATTATCGTTCCTATTTCTCAGTTTAAGTAACTATGGTTACTGGAGGTGAAGTGACTTGACCAGGGTAACATTAGTCTCAGAGTGGGAATTGAACCTAGTAATCTATCTAGAGGGTTCTCAACACTCATGGGGAATATGTTACCAGTTGTTGCTGCTGAGTCATTACAGTCATATCTGAGGTCATCTTGTCCCTAATTTTATAGATGAGACCCAGAGAAATGAAAAATTTGCTGGGATCGCCTAGTTTATTATTAGCAGAGTCAAATACAGAATTCAACTTTCCTTCCCTAGTCTATCCCAACGCTCTTCCTATTAGCTCTGTGATAACTTCCAATGATGAAGTAACAGACTGACATTCCTCATGATAGGTAATTCTAACAACAAAGGGAACGTGACCACCAAGGAAGGAAAAGAGTGATGAATGTTTCTTTTCCTATAAAGTAAGAAAGAAGTGAAATTCTCCCTGGTGTTTAAGTCTTAGTCATCAAAATCTCATAAAACTCAATTTAAAAAGAAAACATGCAGAATAAAGCCATTTCAAAGAATGAAATGTCCACATGTTCTCAAACATCATCCCAAAGGGCAAGAGGCAAGTTAAATTTTTCCTAATGTTCAAACTAAGTCATCAAAACCTCGTGAAATATCATAAAACTCTTTTAAAAGTGAAATAAAGCCATTTAAAGGAATGAAATGTACCCATATTCTTGGTTTGTATACCTCAAGGAAGGAATGGAACACTGAATCATCTTGAGAAATGTTCATTTGGGCTGCATCTCCACTTAGCCTTCCATAACTGAATCATGGAATAAAAGGATTTAGAACTAGAAAGAATTTTAGAGTCTATGTAATCCAAAACCCTCACTTTACAGAGGAGAAAACTGAGACCTAAGGAGGTAAAGTGATATGTACAAGGACAGGTAACCAGTAAGTCTTCCCTTGGGGTATATGTTCTTGTTATTTTGGTTGGTTTTTTAAAATATTTTTATTTTTTAAATTACTGTTATTGTTTTTGAGTCATTTTTTAGTCATGTTCAACTCCTTGTGATCCCATTTAAGGGTGTTCTCTAGCTCATTTTACAGATGAGGAAACTGAGGTGAACAAAGTTAAGTGACTTGCCCAGGGTCACACAGCTTGTAAGTGTCTGAGGCCAGATTCGAACTCAAAATGATGAATCTTCCTGACTTCAGGTCTGATATGGTCCCACCTAGCTGCCCCTTTCATAACTATATTTTAATATAATTGCTTTGTATGGTAATCCTATGTTTTCTTTTATTAATTTTAAGGCATTAGTCTTTTTTGAGTTTATTAATTTATTTTTAGTTTTTAACATTCACTTCCACAAGATTTTGAGTTCCAAATTTTCTCCCAATCTCTCCCCTCCCCTACCCTAAGATGTTGTACATTCTGATTACCCCTTCCCCCAATCTGCCCCCCCATTCTATCACCCATGAACCCCTTTCTCTTATCCCCTTCCCATCTATTTTCCTGTACAGCAAGATAGATTTCTATACCCCATTGCCTGTATATCGTATGTCCCAGTTGCATATAAAAAACAGTTTTTAACATTCATTTTTAAAACTGCACTCCAAATTATCTCCCTTTCTCCCTCCCCACCCATCCTCATTGAGAAGAAAAGCAATTTGACATAGGTTATACATGTGTAGTTATACAAAACACTTCCATAATAGTCATGCTGTGAAAGACTAACTATATTTCCCTCCATCTTGTCTTACCCCCCATTTATTCTATTCTCTCTGTTGACCTCTCCCTCCTCAAAAGTGATTGTTTCTGATTATTCTCTCCCCTAATATGCCCTCTCTTCTATCATCCCCCCTCTCTTACACCCTTCCTCCTTACTTTCCTGTAGAGCAAGATAGGTATAAGTCCAGTTGTACAACTTAATGTGCAGGTAGTAGCTTGTCAAGCCAAAGATTAGTGAGAATAGATAGTGGTATACATACATACATACATACATACATATACACATGCAATTGAGTATATATGTCATTTCTTCCTTAAGCCAAATCCAATGAGAGTAAGGGTCACTCATTCCCTCTCACCTCTCCTTTCTTCCCATCCATCAGAAAAACTTTTTCTTGCCTCTTTTATCTGAAATAAGTCACCTCATTCTACCTCTTCCTTTCTCCTCTCAATGCATTCCTCTCTCACCCATTAATTTTACTTTTTAGATATCATCCCTTCATATTCAGTTCACCCTGTGTGTTTTCTCTCTCTCTCTGTCTCTCTCTCTCTAAATACATATATGTATGTGAGTGTGTGTGTGTGTGTGTGTGTATATATATATTCATTATTTGTTTATATATTCCCTCCAAATACCCTAATGCTGAGAAAAGTTTCATGAGTTACAAATATCATCTTTTCATATAAGTTCCTTATGATTTCTCTTTCCTGCTTACCTTTTCATACTTCTCTTGAGTCATATTTGAAAGTCAAATTTTCTACTCAGCTCACGTCTTTTTATCAAGAATGCTTAAAAGTCCTCCATATCATTGAATATCTATTTTTTCCCTGGAGAATTATACTCAGTTGCTGGATAGGTGATTCTTGGTGGAATCCTAGCTCCTTTGACTTCTGGAATATCATATTCCAAGCCCTCTGATCCCTTAATGTAGAAGTTGCTAAATCTCGTGTTATCCCGATTGCGTTTCATCCTCACTATCTGTGGGCCAAGAGCTCTGTAGGCAGCTCCTGCCATTGCCACTGCTCTGGGGCTGGGGTCACACCACTCCTCTCTCATCCAGATCTAACAAACATTTACTACTGACCTTCTAAGTTGTCTTTGGAGTTTTGGGGTTGAGAAGTCTGGAAAATGCCACAGCTGCCAGTGATTCATTTCCCTGAAGCCTACTCCAGGTTTACTGGGGTCTGGTCTATGCCGGTACCATTTTGTTCCAGACTGCGCTCCTCCCAGCCTGGTGCTACAGACCTTTCCTGTTGACCTTCCAGGTTGTCTTGAAATTTGTATCATTTTGTCATTTTTGTGGATTCTGCAGTTTTAGAATTTGTTGAGAATCATTTTTCAGGTATTTGGAGATGTTTGGGGGAGAATGCAAGCAAGTCTCTGCTCTTTTTCCACCATCTTAAAGCATTATGCTAAGAAGAGTGCCATAGGCTTCGCTAGATTGTCAAAGGATTCTATGAAACAAAAAAAGGTAAAGAAGCCCAGGCACAGGAAGAAACATAAAAGAGGAATTCTATACTAGCCTCAGGATTTTCTCTTGTTCTTCCATTTCTGGAGCAGTAGTAAACTTCATGCATTCTACCCTAAAGTAGCCTGAATGCTACCCTAAAGCTGCCCATATGTTATCATAAGCAGTTTTAAGGTGAAAGTTGGGGGGGAGGGGAGAGGAGCTTGAATTTAGTCCTCTGTAGTCTCCATCACTTCTCCATCCATCCCAGTCACCACTATCTCTTCTCACTAATCTTTGACTTGACAAGCTACTACTCCCACATTCAGTCATACTACGGGACATATGCATCACTGTGGTTGGACAGAGAAATTACAGTGTTATTCTCTATGAACACAGATTTTACTAGTGCTAATACATAAACGTTTATGAAGATAAAAGGAAGTTCAAAAGGACGTGCATTGTTTACCATACCCTCAGAAATGTAGGAATCAGATTAAAAGCTTCCAATGAAACAGACAAAGAAACAAACAAAAGAACTTCAATTGTTCCAATTCATTTCTTTTGCCCCTGGTCCCCTAAGCCTTATGGGTAATTCATAAAACTTAGGCCCATCATGGCTGAAGAAGGCTCACCACAGATTCTTTTCATTTCTATTTTCTCATCTTTCTGGCCTGTAGGAAGGCAATTCTTAGGCTAGTCAAAAAAAACAATGTCTTCAAAAAGCTTTGTGGAATATTATATATTATAGGGCATGTTTGTAAATAGCAGCATCCTCCAGAGATCCTACAAAACAATGTGCTTCACTTTTCTAGCAGAGAGACATTGTTGCAAGAAATTCCCATAACAAAATTCTCAAGGCCATGCAACAAAAGATCATTTAAAAAAATACAAATGCTTATTTTGATAGTGGAAGCTAATAATTCATCATTTACATATCTTCCAGATGACTTAATTCTCCCCCTCCCCTACGACATCCATTTGAAGTTTGTTATTCTTCAAATGTTCATTCATTACACAATCCAGCCCCAAAAAAGTGCAGACTGATAAAGAGGTCCTAACTAAGAAGCTAGATTTTGGGATAAAAAATAGCTAACCCCCCCAAAAAATATGACCTAACAATAGAATTAAGCCTCTTGATTATAATTTACAGGGACATGAATGAAAGTCCTTGTAGTAAGGCTAACATATGGGGAAGGATATAACAAAGAACTTTTAGATCACCTAAAAAAAATCAATGCTTACATTACACAGATGTATGACCAGAATAATAAACGAAGGCACAAATAAATAAATGAATAAGCAAACAAGAAATAAATAAGTAAAACAACTAGTGAACAGGACTAGGTAAGGTAAGTTTACTGGTTATTTTGACTAGAATTGACTCTCAGCAAAATTGTGAAATAAGAGCTATGTCCAAAGCACTCTTGGTTTTCATTTCCATGTCCTTATTTCATCCCTATCCATCGGTATGATCTAGTAAAGTAATTCTCACTAGACTATCTGTGATTGAAAATAGTTGTCATACACATGCACATATGCACACACTCATATGCTCAACTGGTTCTATATGTATATATGCAGCCTATAAAAATATACATGTATATATCAAGATATATGAATTCATATGTGTATATATATATATATGTATACATACATATGTGTGTATAGACTGGATATGCTTTTATCAACACATATATGTATGTGATATATACATGTATGTATATAGGCTGGATATGTTAGAATATGTCTATTTGTATGTGTATATGCATACATTATAAATTTATAGATAAATAGATATTAGTATGTAGTTACATGGGCAACATAAGTCATATCTGCATATGTATATCTGTATATATTTATAGCATGCATATATACAAATACATAGTCATGTAATCTAAGTTGCCCAGGTAACTGCATATATCTTAGTGTAGACAATATGCGTTTTTATCTACATAATTTTTCCTCTCTGACTGATCAGTCCAAACTCCTTTGAGTTGAAATAGATATCATACCAAAAAAATGGCAATGTTCTGGTACTTGATGCATCCAGAGCAATGTCATCTGCAAATGAGACCATCTAGAAAATTTCCCCAGATCCATTCACCTGTAAAAAATCATGTGTGCACTTACACTCTTGGCTGGATCTTCTCATTAATAGTGGCAAACACCACTGACAAGCATGAATATCCTTATTTTATTGCTCATATGGTATCTGCATTCAGGAGTCATCAAACAAGGTTATTTCTGTTATACCTTTCATGGGAACTTGTATTACTGTGATATATACATGGGAGATACCATGTTGGAGGAGGAGCTTTCAGGTGGCATTTTGCTTTGCCAAGTCTATCAATTGTTAGGAGTTCAGGGATCTCATCAAATGTGCCTTCCTTTTGAGATTGCCAACCTATTTACATTGTGTAGGTCTTATATGTTCAGGGTTGTTTGCATGTTGTTATCAACGTTAGTATGTGAGCTCCTGGAGAACAGGGACTGTGGTTTTTGTTGATGTGTTTGTTTTTCCTTTCTTAGCACTTAGCATAGTGTCTGGAACCCAGTAGGTGATTAATATATCTATATATATAGGTTGATTGACCGATTGACATTTCTACAGTACACCAAAAAGAAAAAAAATACTTGTGGTTGTTCTTCTTTACTCCATGGATGATTAAACACCAGGATGAGCTCCCAGTGAAGGAATCTCAAAAAAAAGAAAAGAATTGCTGATATCAGGTGACTGACTTGAAGTCTTAGTCTGACAATATCGTATATCACCTCCAGTGAACTCAAGTGCTATGAAATTCTCCATTTTTCCAGTATATTTATGCATTTGTATTAACTTATATTCATAATCACAGAAATAAATTTGTATTCTCTGTGACTTTCAGGAGCAGAAAGAGGTGTCATAAAATAAAATCAGTAGCAATGAAATGTCACAACTCCAAAAAAAACTTAATTATTACTCGTTTAAATATTTGTAAACCTAGAGTTATTAGGATGTCAGATGATCTTTTTTAATCTGTCTCTGAACTGTAATCTCTTGATTCAGGACTGTCTTCTTGCTTATATGTAGTGCATTACGAGGAGAGAAAAGTACCAGTGGTGCTCGGTGGCTGAATAATGTTCAGGTGCTTCTCAACTCTTATTTCCATATATTTTTTCATTTAGTCACGGGCACTTGTAATACTGCCTCTCTTCACCACCATAATTTTTGGTGACATTTTTTTTGCTTTAGATGTTTTCTGAAAAGCTTAAGCAAAGAGAACTGAATAACAGATTGTGAATTCTCATTGATGACACCCTTTCTCAGAGTGTGACTCTGTTGCTCCCACCTTTTACTATTCCACAGGGAATACACAACTACCATACTATTTTTACATAATATAAATGCAAATTTTTTATTTCTTTCTTTGTTTTATATACTTGTTTGCTAGTCTAGATGTTTTCCATTTCTTTATCAGAACTGTAAGTCCCCAAAGGGCAGGGATAATGTCTATTAATGCCAGAAGTATAGTGTTGTGCACAGGTAAGAGCTTTATAAGTACCTCTTAATGTTTAGCTTGGAAACAGTGAGGAGGAGGTGAAGCATTATGCGTCTGAAGATTATAAATAACCTTTCTGCTTGAAGCTTGCCACCTCCTAGAGGTACATTGAAAAAAAATCTCAAACAGAGAGTATGAAATGGATTTATAATGTCATCCGTTGTTACCGTTGTTTTCATTTAAAATCCAAGCTGTGTGTTTCTTCTCATGCTTGATTTATGTGTTCTTTAAAGATGGCTAAATTTGAAAATCTAGGATTCAGTTTTGTCCCTGAATGTGTTTACTTGTTAGCTTATGAAAGACACAGGACTTAAAATTTTCAGAGAAGATAATGTTAAGTCATTGCCTGTGAAAGATGGTCTTAGCAATGAAAGAAAGTAAAACCAACAAAATAAACTAACAAAATCACGTTAGAACTCCTTGTCTTCTCTGCACCAATTATAGGAAAAGACAGTAGTAGCTTTCATTCTACTACTTCCACACATATATAGAAAAGATCAATCACTTTTGGGATTGGGAGGGCCCTTCTTACCAAGATATGTTGGACTCCTACTGAGCTTCATAGTACAATTTCTCCTAAAACTTGGTCAGTTTCTAAGTAATGGAGAGCACATGTGACTGAACAAGAAATTAAATCTAACTAAAAATATATGTATTTTAGGTACCTACAATATGCCAGGTACTATGCAAGTAAAATTGCAGAAATAACTGTTCCACAAAGAGCACTGAAGATATTAGATAACATAGAAAAAGAAGGGAGGGACAGAAAAAAAATAATCAAAGGAGAAAGTAGAAAATATTCCCCCAAAGTAATATTTTTTCTGGGTATGTGTGAGGAGAAGACTCATACTTTACTATGTGGAAAAGCTTTAAATGTATTAAACAGAGTTGTGATAGATTTAATGGAGCTGATTTGTAGCCCTATCATACCTTTCATTCTATAATTAATGAAGTAATGTTCTTGCCAAGGGAAAAAGGATAACAAATAGATGTCTAACTTTGCTCCCAAAGTTGTCAGTGGTTAAGCTCTTGTGTTGCATAATGTAAAACTGATTTTGTTAAGGATATAAATTATTTTTCAACATTGACCCCTACAAGAGGTATGTTGGCATTTTTAATTGGTTTGGCTTAGGTTCTGTTCATTTACTTAATATGAGTCAAAATAGGATCATCGTGCAACACCCTTCTCTTAAATGAGCTCACAACTCTTCAATCCACAGACTCACAGATAAAAAAAATTGTGTTAAGTTCTAGATTTTAGAGCTGGAAGAGACCTCCAATGCTATGATATCCAAGGAAAGTACAGTGAATTATCTAAGGTCACATAGTTTATGACAGAACCAGGTCTCAGACCCTGGTCTCAAAGCCCTTAAGCAAGTACTTCTTCCTCTACATCAAATCACAAGTGACCTTTGAAAGATCCTCAAAAATAGTGCCTCTACTTTGTTTCCAATCCTTAATAACATAATAAGTCCTATTTTAATATGTTGATCTCCATGAAGCTTTTTTTTTGGTTATTGACCTCCTTGGTATGATCCCTTCAAATCTCTGGATCCAGGGCAACGGAAATTTTAGTTATATTCTTTGAATACTTCCAAACTGCTTAACAATTTCCAACTAACAAGATGGTTAGACCAAGTCAGTGCCCTACCCATAGTGAATTGCTATGACTGTCTTTCCACAACACTGTCAATACTGATTTTCCATCTTTTCCTATTTTTGCCAATTTTCTCTGCGCAAAGTAATAATTTTTTTTTTGCTTTTTTCTTATTAATTACCTTGAAGCATTGATTGTTAACAGCTTGTAAATCTTCTTTGGAGAAACATGTTCACATCTTTTTATGTATTGGTGAATAGTTTGCCTTTCTCTTAGCTTCTGTTTTTGTTATTTGGTGAATGTTAGAATTGTTGGAATTTTTTGAAATTTGTTGAAATTTTGGTATCTGTTGAAATTTACAATTGTTGAAATTTTTGGAAATTTGTTGAAATTTCTTTTTAGAGTCTTCTTTTTATACACAAAAATTTCCCTTCCTTTCCTACTTAAATTTTATCCTCCTTCCATTTATGGCAACATTTCCTTTTGACTTACAATGAAGCAATCATTTTTATTTCTATTAAATGCAAAATATCTCTCCCTTTTCCACCTCCTTCTTTCTATTTGGTACATTCAAGGAAAAATTTAATAAATACTCTCAGTTGACCACCTTCATTAATGGGGAAAAAGGCAGAGATAACATAGAGATTTGTTTTTGATTTTTTTTTTACTTTGCAATATGATCTTGTGCTTACTGTTCATTTTCAAGTGGACATATTCTGGGAATTTTAAATACCACAAATAAAACAATGCAGACATGCTGTGAAAACCTGGCTCAGAAGGAAGAGATTGGGAGATTGCTTCTCTACAGACTTCTTAATTCCTCCATAATGCTCACCCCTGATGACCCAGTTTCACCTGTCACTTACCCAGATGAACTAAAGTTGGCTTTTTTCCCTTTCAATTCTTTTTTGTGTTTGGAAAGGTTTTTATATTTCAACACCCTCCTACTGGGCTGGAAGTTGGATAGCAGAGCTATGAGACCATAGATCCTAAATCCATTATGGTGGAAGAGATCTTAGCCTTCCTCTAATCCATCTTCCCCTCATTTTACTAAGTAAGTGCTGTAAACAAATGACATTTAAACATGGTAAGCCATGAAAAGAAAGATGGCTTAGAATGAACGAATTGTCATCAGGATTTGAATTCCGACTTGGACACTCATTAGCTGTGTGAATGTGGGCAAATCATTAAATCTCTTGTTAAGCCTTAGTTTTCTCAGCTATTAAGTAGGGGATCATAACACTGAGGGGGAAAGGGGAAATATATTGATATACACACATATACATATTTCCCCCAGATATTGTGATCTCCTATATGTGTATATTACAGATAGATGGATGGATGAATGGATAGATAAATAGACAGAGAGATAGATGATAGATGGATGGATGGATGGATAGATAGATAGATATAGGCAAGTCACTTACTCTCTTTAAGCATCTTCAGTTTTCTCAGTTGTTGAGAAGGGCATCATAATACCTGGAAGGGGGAATACACATGTGTATATGCACACACACTCACACACACTCATGTAAACATACACAGAGAGATGTGTACTTTTCCTTGGGTATTATGATGTATGTATATTTACCCCTCTTCCTCAGGTAGTATGACCCTACATACATATATTTATGCATGTATATGTGTATGTATATGAGTGTAAACACATAATATATATGTGTATATGTATATATGTATGTATACATATAGGCATATAGGTGTATACGTAAACTATGTGTAAGTCATATAATCTCTTTAAACCTTAGTTTTTTCAACTGTTAATAAAGGAATCATACTACCTGAAGGGAAAATATATTTGCATATGTATGTGTATATGTATGTATACATATATGTGTGTACATATTTTTATATATTTATGTATTATGTGTTGTTGTTGTATTTGGCTTTCATTTTTGAAGAAGACCATGCCATCAGAAAAATGATGACATGACTTGCACTTGACTTTGTTTTGAGTCAGGGAGGGCTGTGCAGGTCACCAGCCTCACTTCTCCTCCACAGCCATCATTATGAGTTGTAGTGAATCTCAAATGAGACAATATGTGTATAGTGTTTTGGCAATGTCAAAGCTCCTGATAAATGTTAGCTATTGTTGTGCATGGTGATCTGAAAGCAAAATTTGTTTGTACTAATCCAACAGATGATTGAAACTTTTATTATTAAGTGTTCTCAAAAAAACTAAGACTTAATGAAGCTTTTTTAAAGCTCTCTGCTCACTCTACAATAGGCTAGATTGTTTCTCAAAAGCCTGAAACAGTTAATGCAGATACCAAAGATCTCAAATTTACACCAAAAGACTAAGTTAGTACACCAGGAGAAGCAGGCTTTTAAAAGAATTTTGGTTCCTAAATAGACACTGACTGTACTCCTTTTACAGGATGGAGGCAGGTTATTTATCAATCAGGTCCACATGCTATGGTTCACCTTGCCTTATCTCTTTTAGCCATGATGTCTTTCTATCTTGGCAGCAACTTTGTAGTGATTAAAAGCTAACATACATGTGGCTGAAGTGGACAGTGTCTTTGATCCCCCCCAGAAGTCCATAATTTAGACCAGCTAATTTGCCCTGAACCCAGGAAGTCAAAACAAAAAGTTGGAATCAAAGAATATTTCCAGGTGTTTCATTCACAGAGGGACATCTCCTTTTAAATCTATGTCTTTCCAGTCTACAATTTCCCTTTAAAAATATGCCTACTACAGTGCATGTTTTAATAATTGACTCGTCAGGCAAAACTTTTGAGGCTGGATGATCTCTCAGGTCTCTGCCAGCTCTGAAATCCTGTGCTTCTACTATATTGACATAACTCCTCTATGGTATATTTCTATTTAACTCTTAGTCTTTCCAATTGTGGCATTTTTTTCTCTTGTCAATTGAAAAATACATAGTGTTACTTTTTTCTTATTTTTCCCCATTAAAATTCCAGAGTTAGAGAACTTGCCCACTTACATTTTAAAGTCACCACATCATTAAAGCTTCCTACATTAGGTCTCACAACCCACACATACCCCTTCCTATATGCTATACACTAGTTAGGTATAATTACAATGTCACATTTATTTAGTTCATTAGGATAGTAATGCATATATGTGGCACATATTCTAGTAATGCATATATATGGCACATATTCTAGAATAGCTAGAATGGCTCAGGAGCTGGGAATGAGGAGTCAGTGGACTCAGGGAAATACTCCCCCTCCCCACCCCAGGTCATGATCATCTCAAGGGATTCATATCCAGCTCAACCCAATCCCAAATGTTCATGCTTACAATCTACTTAGGAAAATGGAAAATGTTAAGTCTCTTTAGAGTCTTTGAGAGGGCAATTCCTTCACATTGGAGATGAAGATACTAAGCCCCAGGTGTGAGGAATGATTTAAAGAATGTCTGAGAGAGATGAGGAAGGAAGGAAGGAAGGAAGGAAGGAAGGAAGGAAGGAAGGAAGGAAGGAAGGAAGGAAGGAAGGAAGGAAGGAAGGAAGGAAGGAAGGAAGGAAGGAAGGAAGGAAGGAAGGGAGGAAAGGAAGGAAGGAAGGAAGGCAAGGAGGGAGGGAGGGAGAAAGGAAAAATCACTTATTAGACCCCTACTATATGCCAAGCACTGTGTTAAGGGATTTAAAATATTAAGTCCTCACAAGAGCCCTGGTATGTAGGTGCCATTCCTATTCCCATTTTAAAGTTAAGAAAACTGAACAAGTATAAGTTAAGTGACTTACTCTTTAGGCAAGTTCAAAATTTTCCAGAGGCTGCATTCAAGCCCCTGTCTTCCCAATTCCAGGCCCAGCATTCTGCCCCCCATGCCACCTAGCTACCTCCAGCTACCTTCTTTTCAAGCAGTTAGATAGGACTGAGAGATGAATGTGAACTTCCCAGATCTGCCGCTGTCCAGTATTAAACCTCAGGACAGTCCCAAAGAGGTGAGGATACTTAGTTCTCAGAGGAAACCTCTTAGATTCAAAATATAGAGCCAGAAGAGCAGAATATTCAATGACCATGGCCATGTATAAGGAAAAGTAGATGATGATTAAATGGACAAGGAATCCTGATGGATAGTTAGAAGGAATGGTAGAACACGTTATATTTTATATACTATAGTTAATTTACCTAAATACAAATACCTGCAAGCCAAGTTCAATTAGTTATATCAGTGTTTAATATTGCTAATAATAATTCATTTTTAAAGAAAATGTCAAGGTGTACCCCAAAAGAACCCCAGGCCTAGTAATTCTAGGACACCAGCTAATATCATAGAGCATTCTCACTATACTGGACTTAGTAGTTTTTAGACTTCTGTTTTTCTCATATTCCTGTGTTATAAGTACTGACTTTAGAACTAAAAAAGAACATGCATTCAGCTTCTCAAGTGTGCTATTTCTATTTGATGCTTTGGCCCCTTCAGAGGAAAAAGTGCAATAAATTAAAGGAATTGTTAGTACTGGTATGTGTATTTTTTTCCTCTTACTCCACTGAAAACTTTGACAAATGTAAAACTTTTTGACAGTAAGATAAGCATAATATAAGAAGTAAGGGGTGGTGATTGAGTACGCCACACAGTTGTAGTTGCCATTTTTTTAAAAAGCCTATTTTGTTGAATAGATGCTGATATCCTATTTATGTGATTGATTTGATGCTTTGAAAAAATCTTTATATTATTGTGTAGCCCCACAAGAGACAGGGAACATCTAAAGATGGTAACTGAGGCTTCATTTATAAAACAGCAAGTGCTTCTCCTGTCTTCACTGGAGGTTTCATGGCCACAAGCCATCTAAGCCATTTCTGGTTCAATATATATAAACCAAAGGAAACTGCTATTTTTCTCTATGCATAATTGTTTTGGTTGGACCATTATTGGGTCAACCCTCCTTGGATGTCATAGGCCTTTACCTCAGCTTGCTAAACTTAGCAGTGCCCCAAATGAAATCAAGAGCATTATCAGAAAGTACGTGCAGAGGGAAATCATCTTGACCACATAAAATTCAGGTATGAGCAAGATTCCTTAGCCCCAACATATCCAGTTGGCCAGTAAACTCTGGAAGGCTCTCAGTGGATGAATGGTGGCTTTTGTCTAAAAGACTTCACCTCTTCTGGAGTAGTTTTCTCCTCTTCCTCTTCCTCTTCCTCCTCCCCCTCCTTCTCCTTCCTAAAGGGCATTCTTGCAACTGATAGTTCAGGTTTGAAAGAAAGCTTTGTTGTTAACGCTGTTTTTAAAGAAACTGAGTAAAGAAAACATTACAAGGAGGAAATAATAAAATATGTAGGGAAATTGCTATATGGAACTTTGTATAGATTCTACAGTCAGAGCCATATTCAGGAGAGCATTCATTAAGAGAACACCCCCCTAACTCACCACAGCATCCATACGTGGAGCCATTAGTTACAACAAAGGGAGAAGTTTTGAATGCTATGGATAAGTTCACTTACCTTGGTAGTGTACTTTCCAGGGACATACACAAACTGTGTAACTTACGATGTAGTTTAGAATTATGATATTTTTTAGAAACATACTAGGGAAGAGATGTTCTCCATTTGATTAATGGAAATGGAAAACAAAGGTTAGCTATCTGGGTTTATTCCAGGCTCCTTGGAGAAAAGATTTTGCTCATAACATGGGTGGCCAAATGGTACAGTAAGAGTTCTAGACCTGGAATCAGGAAGATTGAGGTCAAAACCCACATCACATACTTTCCAACTGTGTAATCTGAGGCAACTCACTTAAATTCTGTTTGCCTCAGTTTCCTCATCTGTAAAACAGGGATCATAATTGCACCTACTTCTCCCCATGATTGCTGTGAAGATTATAGGAACAACATTTTTGGAGTTTTGCAAACTTTCAAGTATTAGATAAATATTACAAAAGAGAAAAGTTAGCAAGAATTTCTATACTTGTAAACAATACAACAGTATTATTTTGAATAATATAATTTAGCACAGTTCTTGCTTTTAATGCTGTCCTTTAATACTCCTAAATCTTGAAGTATGAAAGTTGATAAAAATTATTATTTGCAAAGGCCTTGCACCTTTAGTTATTGTTCTGTTTGTAAGTATAATAGAAGGTCCAAGCAGTGTTAGTGTCTTTTCATATCTTTATTAGCTTCTTTAAATATGTTGTTCCTGTAATACAGTAAGTAGTCATTTCTGGTGGCTGTTGTTTTTTATTTTCAACTATCACTGTCAGTCAGTAATAGCCCAATTTTCTTCAATTTTAATTCCTTCCTTCTGTTGATTATCTCCTATTTATCCTGTATGTAGCTTGTGCATAGTGGTTTGCATGTTGAATCCTCAGCAGACTTTGAGATCCTGGTGAGAAGAGACTGTTTGGGGCCTTTCTTTGTAGCCCCAGGTCTTGGTACATTGCATGGTATGTAGTGGATGCTTAACTACTAAATGTTTATTGACTTATTTTAGACAGTTTCATGCTAGAATATTAGCTCTAAGCATCTTAGAATAATACTCTGTTCCGATTTGCTGAGACAGAATTATACTTGTGCTGTTTTTTAACCTACTACAGAAGGAAAACACGTGCACACACGCAGAAAGACACACACATGAGCATAGATTCAGTGTTGGAATTAATTTGAAGGTAATCTTGTCTGACTAGTTTTATATATGAAGAAACAAAGGTCCACAGGAATTAATTTTATTTGCCTAAGGACACAGGGATAGTAAGAGGCAGAGGCAGCATTTGAACCCAGATCCTTGGACTCTACATCCAATTCTCCTTCCAGGTAGATGGGCAGCTAGGTGACTCAGTGGGTAAAGCACTGTGTTTGGAATACAGATTCATCCTCGTGAGTTCAAATGCAGCCTCAGTCACTTTCTGGCTGTATGACTCTGGCTTGTCAATTAGCCCTGTTTGCCTTGGTTTCCTAATGTATAAAATGAGTTGGAGAAGGAAATAGCAAACCACCCCAGTATCTTTGCCAAAAAAAAAGCCAAATGCAACTTAAATGACTGAACAATTACCATGTTTTTAGGAACAGAATATTTTAGGAAAAGTACCTGGAAAAAGAAGCACATTAAGGATGGTTTTTTTTTTTTAAATTCTTATAGATCCTCACTGCCCTATTAGAGAATTTCTGGGAAGCAAGTCTACTGTCTTTAAAATAACAGTTCTTTTACTGAGGAGAATTCAGTTCCCCACTAAGGAGCTACAGGCAGGCAAGAAGCAGTCATTAAGAACTTACCGTAGATACCGGGCACTGTGCTAAGTGTTGGAGATCCAAGTGCAAGCAAAAAAGAAAGACAGTCCCTGCCATAAAAGACCTTACTTTCTAATGGGGGAAGACGATATAATATACAAGAAAGAGCTGAGAAGGTCAGAAGAGGGGACAAAGGGGCTAATGTCAAAGGACAGAGAGTTGGAAACATAGCTACGAGGAAAATGGAGTGTGCCTGGCTTGGGCCCATCCTCAAGATGGAGACCCCTCAGAAGAAACAAGGCTAGGAAACTAAAGTTACCATGGCAGAGAAATGTTCCAAGGTGAGAAGACACCTGAATCTTGGTGAAAAAAATTAATTAACACCTTTATTACTCTAGCTGATCTTTTGGGTATATTTAAGAAAATAATTGAAATACTCTAAGGGGTGATATGGGCCATGTAGGTGGTACAATGGATAAAGCACTGGGCTTGGAATGAAGAATGCTCATCTTCCTGAGTTCAAATCTGGTCTCAGATACTCACTTGCTGTGTGAACCTGAGCCAATCACTTAACCCTGTTTGCCTCAGTTTCTCATCTGCATAAGTTTCTAGTCTCAAAATAAGCCGGAGCTCCTCCAGTATCTTTGCCAAGAAAACCCCCTAATAGTCATGGAGAGTTGGACACCACTAAAATGACTCAACAACGAGGGGTGAAGGTAAGAGTAGGAAAAAAGGCAGCCCACTATCATTGGATGTTCTCACTATGCTAATTTACATATTTATAATAGGATCTTAGATCTGGGACTTTGGTTCAACCTTCTCATTTTATAAATAAGGAAGCTAAGACCTGGGGAATTAACGGGTAGTAGTCTGGATTCTTTGCCTACATACTTATACTAGAAAAGAAGACAAGAAAGGAGAGAGGAATCATTCAGAGGAGGGACTTAACCTGAACAAAGCATTTCTCAGAAGCTGCTTTGTACCCTATTTGGAGGATGAGGAAATGCCTTATCTCTCCTATTAGATTATGAAGTCCTTAAGGACATGCTATTTCACTTAATATCCCTCAAGCCATTAGCAAAATGCTTTACTTATAAGTCATCACTTCGTAAATATCTGCTGGATAAACAAGTGAAAGAACAGGGTCAAAGAATCAAGAAGAGGGGCACGCAGAAGTATCGGGGATACGTTTGATCATAGCTTCATCGCAAGAATTAGGATATTTCTATTCCTTCTTTTCTTTCGGTTCTCCTTTTTATTCTCTCATCCTTTCACCTCAAAGGGAATCCTTGAATTTTATTTCAAAGCTATGGAGAGAAAGCTAGTTGCTGTAAAGGTTGCAGCTCTATCCCATAAGTAGTACAACAAATTCAGTTAATGGAATGTCCTCCTCCAGTTCATCTCCGTTTTGTTTCTCTTTTCCAACAGTGGCTCTCATTGTATTTTGGAGTCATCGTGGGAATATTTTGTGTAGTTGGTGTCCTCAGAGCCTGGGATTTTATTCTCTCCCTAAGAAGGCAAACATAATGATGTAGGGAACATCTGCTTTCCACAAAATATTGCAAGATACCATGAAATGCAAGCATACGTTGTAGACTTGATGAACAAACAGCATGCCTGTTTGATGGTCATCCACATTTCTGGTCCTTTATGTTGAAATATGATGAAAATACATTTAAAATTAAGTGATTTTGAAAAGTAGGATCAGGAGAAAAGCTTTCACTACTCTCAGATCTGAGTTTGTTTTCAAGAGACTGTTACAGGCTGGCAAGATGGGGATCATCATATCAGTCTAGAAATTTCTAGTCCCCTCTGTGGGCATAGAGGTAGAGGCAGAGATTGGAGGGAACAGAAAAAAATAATTAAACCATCTTTTCCTTTAAAAAGTTTACAATCTTTGAGACTTAAGTCTTTTTACTTAATTGATAATGTAGAAACATCTTCATAAAAGGTTTTTTTTATTATTTCTGGTGCATTTTTATGGGTTTTGGTTTTTTGTAGGCAAAACATTTTGTTGACAATAACATTTTGTTGTCATATCAAAAAAAATCACTATTTTAAATCTATTTCTTCCTGAGGCTGGTATCTTCTTTTAATACTTTGCCTCCAGGAGTTCTTTCTTACAATCCAACTATACTGTCATTGTCAGGGACAAGGGAGGCCCCATGGTTCCTGACTGATGGTTTTTCACATGTTCCTAGTGTATCTACTTCTTTCTTCTCACATTTTTTGCCCTTGCTTCTCTCTTGTATTCTTCCCCCTTCTCTTCTCATTCATTTTTTTGGTAGGTCACTTCTTATCCCTGGCTTCTGCATATGCCAACTCATGGCCCTCAGTGCTCAAATTATCCTAGCAGCTGGCCTTCTTGTTCTAATACTTCTTCAACTCCAAAAAAGATGAGTTTCAGCCAAAGTAGATTACAGTGCCCCTCAGCCTAAGTACACATCATTTTCATGAGTTTTGTGGCCAAAATATTTTTTTAAATTTAAATTTTAAATTTAATACTTTCCCTGTCATTCCCATAGCTAGTCTTCCAGTGACAAGGCTTAGCAAGTTTAGATAAGCTAGCCACAGATCCACAGATGGAAGGGACCAGAGATATCAAGTCCTGGTTCTACAGATAAGGCAATGAAATCCCAGAGAGAGATAAACTTACCCAAGGTCACACAGCAAATGAGGATGTTAAACAGAAGTCAGAGAAACTAAGTCCAGTGCTCTATCCCCCTCCTCCCTCTTACCACACTGCCTTTCCTTGTAGAACACACATACTTACCAATGCTTGGCCTTCACTCAAAACCAGTTTGGTAGAATCTGCCTGAGTTCACACTTTTTGCCATATGAAAAGCTATGAGAACCCAGGGTCACACACACACACACACACACACACACACACACACACACACACACACACACACACACACACACACACACACACACACACACACACACACACACACACACACACACACACACACACACACACACACACACACACACACACTTGGATGAGGCATCACAAAAGAACTTTGGTAGAGATACTATTCACCTGGGTGCCTTGTGATGAAATATAGTGACAGAGACTGAAATGTGTTCCAGGAATGTTTCCTGATTCTAACTCCATTGCTCTATCCATTTTTTGTCCCATCATTCAGTTGTATCTGACTCTTCATGACCCATATGGTGTTTTCTTGGCAAAGATACTGGAGTGGTTGGCTATTTCCTTCTCCAGTGGATTAAGGCAAACAGAACTTAAAGAACTTGACCAGGGTCACACAACCAGTGAGTGCCTGAGGCCAAATTTGAATTCAAGTTTTGCTGACTCTGACCCAGTGCTCTATCCACTGAGCCACCTAGCTGCCTGTCCACTAAACCAGTAGAATTCCTGGTTATAGTTTCTAAATCAGAAAGGACTTTAAGGTTGGAAACCCACAAGGAGAGAATTTAGTCATAACCTTTGAAGGGTTCTCATAGGACAATTAGACTGATCTACTTTTTTTAACAGAGGAGAAAAAACTAAGGATCATAGAGGCTATGACCTGCCAAAGATTTCACAGGTAGAAGCATGAAAGTAGCCTATTATTCTCTGCAACATGGAGCAATATATTATCCTTGTATAAACATAGTCTATGACTAGGGTAGAGAGAAGTATTGCAAAGAATGTTAGAAATAAATGAATAGAGCCATCATTTCCCTGGGCCCTAAGGTCATGCTCCTGCAGACAAGAGAGGAGAGTAGATGTCTACAAATTTATCCCCAGGTTAAGTGAGTCACACTCCTGTTATATTATTGGGCCATAACATTGCCTGTAACCAGCTACCTCCTCTTTGCACTGCAAAATACTCAACGCCCTAAGTTCCTCATAAGAGTGTCACTGGTGAGTGTTCCTCCTTCAGGGAAACAACTAGGGAGGAAGGGGCAAAGGGATCCAGGTGATCCATAAACCAGCCAGTAAACGTAAAAGCAGGTTTCCATGGAGAGATGTTCTGTTTTGATATAACGAAGAGATAAAGTCTCTTCCTACTGCCTAATGTCTGCTGAGGCAAGAGTGTCCTTCACAGATTAATGACAGCCCTACCACCAGTCTGTGGATTAGAAAATCAGACTGACAATGCATCAAATTGTGTTTGAGTATACAAAGGAATGATTAAGGAATGTATTAGAGGACATATTATACCAGAAAGAGCCATAATCTCTCCCCAAGGAGCTGTCCTGTGAAAAATGGCCCAGCTCCCCACCCCTCAACCTTCTCTCCAACTATTTATGCCTATTCATCTACGTGCCTCAACCAATGGGTTAAAATAGATCCACAGTCTGACAGTGATTCTAACCCTGGGTTTTCATTCATGTCAAGCATCCTCTGTGTCATTATGCTCTTCTACCTGCAACTTGGACCCTTTGTCCAGATTTTGACTTCCAGTTTACCAGAGTTCAAGACCCTTGTAGCCAAGACTCTTTCGATCTTTAGCTTAGTTCCTTACTCTAGATTTTATATCCATGAAGCACAGTCCTCCCCTAAGCTTTAATCTTTTGTTGCGTGGAACCATGATACCAGCATTCACTTCCATGTGTGACTGACTTGGATTGCTTTGACCTCAGCTCCCTTCTGTTTAATTGAACTCCCATAGGGGTTAAAACGTCATAGCATTACTTTTAGTGCATCATCTCATTGGTGACAATTCTCAGATCTTCTTACCCAGGTCCAATCTTTCTGCTAACTTCCAAACTCACATCTCCACCTATTTATTGGACATTTCAAACTGAATGTCCTATAGACATCTTACATGCCATCTATCCAAAATTGAATTCATTATTTTTCTCTCCAAAGCTGCTTTTCTACTTACCTTTCCTATTACTATTGAGGGCACCATCATCTTTCTGGTAACCCTCCCTCACAACCTACCTATCATCCTCAACTCCTCAGTGTTCTCTCATTCCCCAAACCCAATCTTTCGCCAAACCCTAATGATTCTACATTTGTAACATCTTTCATAAATAACCATTTCTTCCCTCTGACATCACTGCCACTATGATGCAAGTCCTCAGTACCTCACATCTAAACTATTATAATGGCCTCCTGGGTTATCATACTGCCCCCCAAGACTCTCCCTGTTCAGCCTGTCCTCCTTTCAGATGTCCAATCGATCTTCCCAAAAAGAAAGTCATTCCCCTATTCGATAAACTTGAAAGGCTCCCTATATTTCTAAGTCCCGGTATCAAATCCTCTATTTGATATTCAGAGTCATTCATTACCTGGCCCCCACCTCCCTTCCCTGTCTTTTTACACCTTATCCCCATCCACATACTATGCCACACAGTAACAATGGCCTTCTTTATCTTCCTCCCACAAGACATAACTCGATACTTTTCCTGGTTGTGTCCCATGTCTGGAATGCTCTCTCTTCTCATTTCTACCTCCTCACTTCTCTGGATTCCTTCAAGCATGAGATAAAAATCCCACCTTCTATAAGAAGCCTTTCCTATTTTCACTTAATGCTAATACCTTCTCAGTATTAATTATCTCCACTTTATCAGATAGATGGATAGATATAGATTAAATCTTTGTACATAATTTGTTGCATCCTATCTCTCCCATTAAATCCTGAACATCGTGAAAGTAAATATTGTCTTTTGCCCTTCTTTGTATCATCAACATTTAGCACAGTGCTGGGCACTTAATTTGTTTGTTGGCTTGATTTAATTGGTGTCCTGATTATCAGAATTCAAAACCTGCTTCAGACACTAATTGATTGACAATAGTAAAACATGGAAAAGTTATTTAGCTTCCCTGGGTCTCAGTTTCCTTTCCTGTAAAATGAAGTTGAACATGATTTCTAAGGTCCCTTCCATCTCTAAATATATGATCTCATGATCCTACTTGGTCTATTCATTCTTTTCTCACCTAGTTCTCAACATGACTCACAGTCAAAACGCTCTACATTGGAAAACATCTTCTTGTCCTGCAATCCAATTCAAAATAGATACTTGCAAGTTCTGGTAACATAAGTAGTGATACAAGCTGCTTTCCCAACCTCTTTTGATATGGTCTTTCATATATTGAGTAGGCAGCAAAAGTTGGCATTCCCATACTAAGACTATACACTACCAGATTTAGTGAGGAAGGTCCCAAGATTCCTTGGTACTGTCATGCCAATAAAACAAATGGATGGGACCAGAACATCTTTAAAGTTTCTTTCAGCATTATCCTTAAAAGATATAAATCTGTGGTAGAACCACAACTAGGGTAAGGATGATCAGGGATTTGCCCCAGGATGACAAATTTAAAGGAAGCTAATAGCCCTTATACTCCTTCAGTAACTTAGCAAAATAAGGGAAAACTAGAATCTACCAGATGGCAAGCTGAGCCTCCCCCTCCACCAGCCTTTGCCCAGTTCCCTACATCTCTATGCAGCAGCCTCTTCAGCCAGGGTTCCTTCCTGCTCTGGTACTTTACTCCTCCCCCACTACCCAGCTCAGTTGAAAGCAAGATTCACACCCATTGCCCTGAGTGTGAACATTCATTGCTATGGTTCTATTTTTGGTATGGTAGAGTGGAAAAGGAATTGAACTAGAAATTATGAAAATTGAATTCTGATTTTGAATCTTGTGATTACTGATTATCTTTCTTAGGAAGCTGCCTAGTCTTCTACAGACTCAGCACCCTCCTCTATAAAGGAAAGGCTTGAACTCTAAATTCCCTCTGGTTCCAAAGCTCATGATCCTCCTTAAACTGAGGTAAATAGAGAGAGTGGAGACTTAGATTTTGACCACTGATCCCCAGTTGGGTAAGACTCCAAATCCAGAGCCCTTTCCCTCCCTCTCTCTCATGGACCAAGGTGCCTAAAATGACAGAAACCATAGCCATCAAGTGATGATTAGGACATGGGGCTACAGCTATTTAAATTTTATATTCAACTAAAAAAGAAAAAAACCTTGAGATGTAATTATAAAATAATGTTATCTCCATCATGCTTTGTGAATGATTTCACATTTGATCTCCCATTTGACCCCCATAATAATCTTATTAGTTAGGTAACGATAATGAAAACAATGAGAAGAATAATTTTGATAACTATAATAACTAATATGTGTTTACTTTCAGATTTATAGAACTTTACAAACCTTACCTAATTTGATTGTTAAACAACCCTGTGAAGAAGAATTCTCCTGTCACTAGGTGCTATATTACCTGCAGGCATAATTATCCCCATTTATGCATGAGTAAACTACAAAGAGAATTTGAGTGATTTAGGAAAATTTATATCATATGTGTGTGTATACTTACATATTATGTGGAATATATATAATATGTAATTTGTATAAGACCTGAGATTATTTAATGTAACTTTCTCAACTGCTAGTCCCATTAAAGAATGTGATTGAAAATTGACTTGAAAAAATATACATATGTAGATGTATTATATATATATATACATATATTGTAGGTGATTGGAAACTGACTTGAATATATGTCATTAAGATATGCAAATGTATGTGTGTGTTGTATTAATATGATATATAAATCCAAAAGCAATTTTTCTGCTGTCTTTGGACATTTCTCCAGAATGCCTTTGGATCACACAAACACATCATTAGTTACTCAGGAAACACTAACAAATTTTATTAGTAATTCAATGGAAACAAAATATAGTTTAAAGTTGTTAAATTTTTTAATAAAAAAATAAAAGACCCAACACTAAACAAAAATTCTTTTGGAGTCTCAATTCTTTTGTGCTACTATGCCTTTTCATTCTCTCATTAAAAAAGGGAGAAAAGACATTGAGAACTGACTTGAATACTATATGTGTGTGTGTGTATGTATCTACATATAGCTTTAGAATATGTTTAAATTTTTTCAGCAGCAGCTTTTCAATTATATGTGTGTATATAATCATGATCCCCTTGGATTATTAGTAACATTAGTTTTTGTTCCCTGAAAGATCAATGATGTTTGTGTGTATGTGGGGAGGAACCCAAATGTAAGCTAGATATCAAGAAAAAATCACTTTGGGATTTATAATATCAGGTAAATAATTCATGGAAGTTAATGAGGGTAATACATTGTTTATTGTGCATATTATTTCTATGAAGTTTTATGCCTCTTCTGTCTATAGTCTTGTGTAAGGGACACAGTGACTCAAAGATTCTTTATTGCAGGATCATCAACAAGAGTTAGTGGGGTAAATTTAGCAGAGGCCAATGCCATTGAAAAGCAGACCCTGTTTAGCTTTGCAGCAGCGCAAAAGGAGACAAGCATAATCCACTTCACTAATAATAGGGGCACTAGAGCATTCATCCAGACAACTCTATGGCCTCTTTTAGCCCATGGGTCATGAGTACATGCCCATCAACTTGCATCAGGATTTGAAATTTAAAAATAGGAAAAGGTTGGTCAAAGACAGAGAAGGAGAGAAGGTGGGTTAAAAACACAATTTGTAGAATATTTCCCATAATATCAGTAGACTATAACAGTATTACCTAGACAAAAAAGAGAGGATGGAAGAACCAAATTTTCTTCCACGTAGCCCAGTTCAACTTTCATCTATTGCCATTTATTTTGTAGCTCAAACGATTGCCAATAAATTCTCTTGGGATTGTTAATGGAAAAATTTTAAAAAAGCAATAGCTTTGTCTCTAATAGCATCTGAAAGATAACTTCAATATTATTCTGCTTCCTGTAGTAACTCTTTCTTTTGAGGTAGAGGGGGAAGAAGTTTGATTTTTTAATGACCTCAATCAAAAAGTTGTTTATTTGTTTGAAAGTTGTGTTCCTTTCATCTTTATGAGTGTCTCTCAAAGACTTGAAATTGAATTGATAAACTCCATAGTATGACAGCTCTCTTCATCAGTTACACACTTCTGTTGTTTTCTTTATCTGTTTCATCATCTCTGTTTTATGTTTCATGTTAATCCATTAAATCAATGAAAACATAAAGTAGTCCTCAGGCCTGGATGACTCCTTTATGATTATACAGAGTCTCCCAAAAGTTTTAGTGTGCGTAAAATCTTTATTATTTAAGTTTAGTAAGCTTTATTACTAAAGCTTAAATTTGAACTAAGACTTTTGGGAAACCATATCTCTCACTGAAGGAAAGACAGAAAAGGGGTCATAGGGTGGTAAAGATCACAGAGTTTATAAATTGTCTAAAAACAGTAATTTAGCTATTAATGTTCTTAATGTGTATATTTCATTTGTTTACTAATGAGCTGATATACTAAAGAAGGAGCAAAACTGTATCCATATTTAGACTCTCCTTATAAGTGAAACTTTTATTGGAGCTAAATGGAGAGATGATTCCTCTGAAGGTACTCTTTGGAAAGATAAATAAAGGATTTGTTTCCATTCTGAATTTATAGACAATAGAAAGCATTTCATGGCGTGGTTAGCCACTTTACCTTGAATTTTTTACAGTGAGCAAAAGCAATCTGATCACTAAGCAGAGAGCTGAAGTTTATCCATTTCTCTTGCAGTGACTCCAGTATAGAAATTTCAAGAACTTAAAAACCATTATCCAAACCAAATCAATATATACCTTAAGAGAAGATGAGCATGGGGGAAAGACCAGAGTCTCAGAATTTGAAAATCAGTGTCCATTGATAGAATCCATTAAGAACAAAGACTGTTGGAATATAAAATTCAGGATCAAGAAACTGAAAGTCCAAAGGCCTTTAAACTACTCAAAAGTTGTCCATTTATATATCTTAAATACTTCCTTCAAAAAAAAGAGTCCCACAGTACAGGATGTGGTGAGCACTGGAAAATATCACTTTAGTGGGATGGGAAATGAACATCAATTAAAACGTTATTTTTAAATTCAGGAGAAAACAAAAAGGAAGTTCAATAGAGGACACAAATAAGTCAATTTTATTGTTGTCTTGTAAACTCCAGTATACACTTTAAAACAAATCGCACAAAGATCATAGCAACTTTTTTTTGTTTTTCTTTAGAAGCATCAAGTTCACGATAAAAAGTCTTAAGAGATCAGGCTCAAATAACATGCCCTAAATGCCTATGCTAAAATCTTGCAATAATCTAAAACCATGAAATATTAATAATGTGATAAATCAGGGTGTCCCAAAAGCTTATGTGGTTTTAAGCTATCAAAATGGTTTTAAGATATTAAAGCTTAAAACTGCACTAAAACTTTTGGGACACCCAATATTGACATCAAATCATAGCTGTGGCAGGGGGATATACTTTTCCTGATGGTGTTTGTCGTCATAATCGAAGATGTCCTGTACAGAATCCAAAATGAAGGCTCCTGTCAGTAAAAGACTTCCATGAATGGCGGATGATATTGTGGTTGTGGTGAAGTGTACAGAGTGCTGTATGTAGAATGAGGAAGACATAGTTTCATATCCTTCCTCCAATACTTACCAGCTATGTGATCCTGGCAAGTCTCTCCATTTCTCTCTGCATCAGATGCCTCATCTTTAAAATGTCAATAATAATAGCACCTACTTCTCAGAATTGTCATGATGATAAAATTAAATTATCTTTATAAAGTGTTCTGGAAATGCTAAAGCACTATGTAAGTGCTAGCTATTATTTTTATTATGTGGCAGCTTGTTATTGCTGGCAGAGAGCTTGTAAGTAGGTAACTTAACCTCTCTGAGCCTCAGTTTTTTTCATTTGTAAAATGGGAATAATATCTACCTCACAAGCTAATTATCAAGAGCAAATGAGATACTATATGGAAAGGAAATGGAAAACTTCAAAACTTGACATAAATGTAATTTTATCATTATAATTATTACTATAAAATTTGTTCTCTTATTTGGTGGTGGTCACATAGGGACAAGATTCTATCCTAATATTATTCCTCTATGTTTAATGTTCTGTAGACTGTTGTACAGGTAGAAAAAAATAACTTTTTTATAGTTAAATAATACTAGCATGAAAATTCTTCTGTAGACTCACTAAAATGCATAATTATCACACCACTGGTGGCAGAGAGGATGGTGGAGGTGATAATACCGTTCATCTTATTCTCCTATGATTTTCATCTTAATCTCATATGATTTCTTATTTCTTATACTAGGTCTAGTATTGTAACAGCTTTTATTTCCCTGTAACTTAGAGGTAATGCGAATTTGGTATGGTAATAGGAATTTAAAACATTGTTCTTAAAGTTTTTATGCATTAATATTGTGGTTGTCATTTTTCAGTTATGTCTGACTCTTTGTATCCCCATTTGGGGTTTTCTTGGCAAAGATACTGAGGTTTGTCATTTCCTTCTCCAGATGATTTTACAGGTGAGGAAATGAGGCACACAGGGTTAAGTTAAGAGACACAGCTAGGAATTGTCAGGTCGCATTTGAACTCAGGTCGTCCTGACTTCAGAGCCAGCACCCTACCCACTGCACTACCCAGCTGTCCCAATATTACTTCAGCATTACCGTGAGCAATAATTTGAGCTTTGACAATACTTCAGTTCTAGTATAATTTACTGGATGAGTTCTCAAGGATCTTTAGAGGTCTGTATTTGCAGGGTGAGAATTTGTCATCTGTTAATCCAAGAGAACAAACTTCACCTGCATCATTATAATGACCCAGATGTTTCTGGCTACGATTCGGTAAGGTCTGGATTTTGGCAGCCTGCGGCGTTATGTTGAACGGTTTCTTTGCGTAATTTAATGGCATTGCTGTTATTGGTGTTTTATTATACTGGAAAGAATTCAGATGGAAATGAAAAATTGCTTTCTATCATTCTTTTATGTCTAATGCCCTTTGGAATGTTACTCAGGTAGATAAAATGATTGCTTTTTATAACGGAATAAATGTGTTTGCATATAATTTCATCTCCTGAAGGCTCACAGGACAATTCCAGGATCCGGATCAGACAGATCAACAAGAGTAATAGATACTTTACCCTATTCCTACATGGTTCTGATATTATGAAAGGTTGTCACTCCATGTAGTTTGGAGAGGATGAGTAGTACTTTCTAGGCAAAATCTATTAGAAACATTGTTTTCATATTTACATAAATCAGTGTTATTCCTGAGTATCTTTGAGCCACACATATGAGCATAATAATCGTTACATTGTTACTATTACTACTAATTACCAGTTACTACTACTGCTACTATTATTGCTACTATTGCTACTATTACTTATACCTACCACTACTAGTATCACTACTACCACCAAGCATCCTCCATGAAATCTAGAGTCATTTAACCTCTTTAGATGCCATTTTCTTCACATATAAAATAAGGCTTGGCTAGGTGATTTCTATGATCTTCCCACCAATCCAAATCTATGCTCCATTATCTGCCTCTATATTCTAGATGGACCCTTCCATCTAAACTGAAAATAACAGCATGGTCTAAAAAAAATACCACCAGGATTATGACATGGGGTTGGACAGGAAGCTTGTTAGGTTACATATTTTCAATTCATTTATTGAATGATGCTACAGATGAGAAATGATCGGGGTCCAAGACTAAATAAGGAGAACAGACTGAATGAGGAGAAGAAGCTGGACTGAATGTCATCTGGGACATTTTGTAATTCTCCCAATAATCCCATGCTGCTTCCCATGAAAGTCCACCTTTTAAAAACTAATATAGTCCTAGTAATGGTATGATATCAGTAGACTTGCAAAATTACAGGTGGCACAAACACCATTGAAAAGATGCGCAATATATGTAAGCAGGCAGTCATTCTATCTCTTACAATGACTGCTGCATGAAATACAATATAGAAAATATTGTTATGTTATTATGGCCTAGAAAAAGAGGTGGGCCACTCCAGTAACCAGAATGATGAAGAACTGATGAATAACCCCTGGGCTGTGAGATATTTAAAAGAACCTTGGATAAAGATATGGACAAAAATGGCATTAAATGAAATGGTTTGTACTAGACAAGTAAACACATGGTTGTAACCCAGTATTAAGAGATACAATAACTGAATAAAATATATTAAAATCAGAAAATTGAATCCCTGAACTTACATGAATGATTAAGAAGTAGGATGCTTGCAAGCCATTTGGTGGAGACCCAGGTTCAAGTATCAGCCCATATATGTGCCTTTGAAAGGCAGTATAGCCTAGTGGACTGAGGGCTTGACTTAGGGTCAGAAAGATCTCTGCTCATGTCTGGCCATTGATACTTACTAGTGACCTTGAGGCCACACGTGGCCTTCTAGGTCCTTGGGTGTGGCCTTTTGACTGAGTCCGAGTTTTATAGAACAAATCCTTTTATTAAGGGGATTTGTTCTTTGAATTTGGTTTCAATCAGAGAGTCATACTTGAGGACCTAAAGGGCCACATGTGGCCTCAAGGCTGCAGATTCCCCACCTCTGTACTATACATATGAATGGGGAAAGTCTTAGCTGCTATCAGTCTCAGTTTCCTAAGAGAAATAGTTAGAGTGGGAGTCAGGAAGACCTGAGTTCAAATCTTGTCTCAGACACTTTCTAGCTGTGTCACTTCAGTCTGTTTACCTCAGTTTTCTCATCTATAAAATGAGGTGGAGAAAGAAACAGAAAACCACTCCAGGTATCTGTCAAGAAAACCCCAAATGGGGTCATAAAGAGTCAGGCACAACTGAAAAATGACTACACAACAATACTTCAGTTTCCTCATCTATAAAATGAGGAATAATAAGATTGCCTACTTCCCAGGTTTGTTACAAGGATCAGATGAGATATTTCTAAAGCACTTTGCAAAACTTTAAAGTTCACTATAAATGCTGTCTATTGTTAGTTCATCTGCAAAATGGGAGGAATGGAGTAGATAGCCTCTAAGGTCCAACTCTGCTGTAACTCAATTATCTGATTAATTCTGTCAAAGACAACCATCTTTATGCACCAATGTCTTCTCTCACTCCTAAATTATTTTTTCCTAAATTATTTTAATAGTTTCTTTCTTTCTCCCTCAATGCTTAAGCCATATAACATATTTGTCTTCTTCCTTGGATATTTTAGTGATCTATTCCATGTCAAATTTCAACTGCTCATGTTGTTTATATCCCCTTGCTTGACTCATATGACTTCCCTTGCTTCTACCTAGACCTTTGGTTTCCCTGTCCAGCTTATCCCTTCCAGGTATTGCTACTACTTTGATTTCACTACTCTATCAATTAAGAAACATTTATTTTGTACCTCCTGTGGCACAGGGTAGGTCCTGGGGATACAAAGAGAAAACAAAAATCAGTCTCTGTCCTCAAGGAATTTATTTTCTGCTGTGCCTTCTTCCCCACAAGTAAGCTCCTTGGGGCATAGAAATGGAGAGAGGGATTATTTTGCCTTTCTTTATATTTCCAGCACTTAGTACAGGTCAAGGGTATATTAAGGGCTCAATAAATGTGTATTGACTATTGATTGACTGACTCAGCACCCTCACCTACCTATGAGAAGATGGCTCACAGAATCATAGATTTAGTCCTAGAAAGTGCCTAGGAGCTCTCTGATCTAACTCCTGCCTTCCACAGGTGAGGAAACCTGGGCCCAAGGAACTTTAGTTTCAGTCTATAGCAGAGATGAGAAGCTGGCTTATATGGAGAAGGAAAAGAAGCCAAGTGGGTCTTAGGAGGTTGATGGAAATTTGCAGTAGAGGAATAAAAAAAATTCAGTGGTACTGAAGAGCACACCTAGTGCCCATCAGGGACTGGGCATAACTTTTGAATCCTTGCATATCTGTCTCTTCATCAAAAACTCTCAGGAGGCAGAGAAATCAGGTCTTTTTCATATTCAGCAAAATATTTTGTACATTATGGGGAAATCAATAAATTTTGAATCAACTCATTCCTCCCCAAATAGCACGCAGGTCTGATAAAGGCAAAGTAAATAAAGACTGACCCCCATGACTCTAGTACACACTTTTTCCATGTTTCATTTCCATGTTCATTTCACTCACCTAAGAAGGACCACCAGAACATCCATTTGTAACCTTTCCACTTATCTCCTTAATGTGTAAGCATTTTGCCATTTGCGGCAAAAATTTTTTACCGAAAGTATTCACACTACATGGTATTTTTTCTCCTACAAACTGATTTTCTTAAGTTCCCTTTGTGTTATTTATAAGAAGCGAGCACCCTCTTCTGACAAACGAGAGTAATGCTGAATATCCCCGGAAAGCGTATTCCGTTTTGAACCTTGGCAAAAGGGGCCAGATTCACTCTCTAGTTTCTAAAATTGAACATTCCCTCAAATGTGAGTTAAATTAAATATCCTTGCCAGACTGATCTTCTTACAGGGAATGGTATGTAGGAGTATCATAGAATCTACAGGGGAAGCATCACATCGTCCTTTGGAAAAATTGCAGTTATTGTTATTTCCAGTGTGATCCTAGCTTTCCTGCAGCTGGACGGCTCTTAAATTGCCAGCAAGAGTGGTCAGGGGATTTCATGACCTTGTTATGAGAGAATGCTGGAGCATCCTCACCAGATGGAGATGGGACAAATCTAACTCCTTTGGGGAGGTTAATGGTTTTTCAGGAACAATGAACTTGATTTTGTGAGGCCTAGATTGCAGATTAATTATCTGACGTAGGAATTGGTTTGTGTGGGGGTAATAAATTCCAAGCTCCTTTTCTGATGTATAGGCTTTAAAATGTGTATGACTGTGTCTTTGGATTCTAAGATGGGAAGACATGGGGTTTTTTATTGCTAATTAAAAATTCTACAATGTGAATATATATGTTCATAATATATAGTTTTTATACTATTACTATATAGCATATTTGTGCCAAAAAGCATTTATTAAGCATTTACAATATAGCAGGCACCCAGCTAACAACCTAAGATAAAAAGAAATAATAAAAACAGTCTCTTCCCTAAAGAAGCTCACCATTTTTTAAAAAATTATTATTTATTTATTTTTAATATTCTTTTTATTTTGAATTCCAAATTCTGAGACTCCCTCTGGCCCCTCCCGCACCCAATGAGAAGGCAAGCAAAATATAAATTACACATGTTAAATCATGCAAAACATATTTCCATATTAGCCACGTATAATATATTTTATTTTTTTATTTATTTATTTAACTTTTTACATTCCTTTTCACAAAATTTTGGGTTCCAAATTTTCTCCCCTTTTATCCCCTCCCCCCACCCCAATACCCCCAAGCAATCTAATTTTCCCTATCTCCAATCTGCCCTCTCTTCTGTCATCCCTCCCTTCCCTTCTCTCCATTTTCTCTTTTCTCCTGTAGGGCCAGATGACTTTCTATTCCTCATTAACTGCATGTCTTCTTTCCTAGTAGCAACAACAATACTCAACAGTTGTTCCTAAAAATTTGAGTTCCAAATTCTCCCCATCCCCCCTCCCCACCCATTCCCTTTGGGAAGGCAGGCAATTCAATATAGGCCATATCTGTTTAGTTTTGCAAATGACTTCCCTGATAGTCGTATTGTGTAAGACTTACTGAATTACCCTCCATCCTAACCTGCCCCTCATTGTTTCTCTTCTGTCTTTGATCCTGTCCCTCCCCAAGTGTTGACTTCAAATTGCTCCCTCCTCCCTTTGCCCTGCCTTCCATCATCCCCCCCTTTGCTTATCTAATTCTCCCCCACTTTCCTATACTGTAAGATAGGTTTTCATACCAAAATGAGTGTGCATTTTATTCCTTTCTTTAGTCAAATGTGATGAGGGTAAACTTGGTTTTTTTGGGTTTTTTTTGTTTTTTTCTCAGCTCTCCTCTTTTTCCCTCCACTAAAGTCTCCTACTTGCCTCTTAAATGACATATAATTACCCCATTCCATTTCACCCTCTTTCCTCCCACTACATTTCTCTCTCACCATTTACCTTAATTTCTTTCAAGATATGGTCCCATCCTATTCAATTCAATCTGTGCTCTCTGTCTCTGTCTCTGTATATGTGTGCATGTGTGTATGTGTGTGTGCGTGTATGCATGTACAGGGCAGTTTTCCTCGATAATTTCATGGAAGATGATATCTAGGCTCTTTTTTTGATCTTGACTTTCAGATAGTCCCATAATTTTTAAATTGTCTCTCCTGGATCTGTTTTCCAGGTCAGATGTTTTTCCCATGAGATATTTCACATTCTCTTCCATTTTTTCATTCTTTTGGTTTTGTTTTGTGATTTCTTGGTTTCTCAGAAAGTCATTAGACTCCCTCTGTTCCATTCTAATTTTGAAAGAACTATTCTCTTCAGTGAGCTTTTGAACCTCTTTTTCCATTTGGCTAATTTTGCTTTTGAAAGCATTCTTCTCCTCATTGGCTTTTTGAACCTCTTTTGCCAATTGAGTGAGCCTATTTTTCAAGGTGTTATTTTCTTCAGCATTTTTTTGGGTCTCCTTTACCAAGGTATTGACCCGTTTTTCATACTTTTCTTGCATCTCTCTCATTTCTCTTCCCAGTTTTTCCTCCACCTGTCTAACTTGCTTTTCAAAATCCTTTTTGAGCTCTTCCAAGGCCTGAGCCCACCCGACATCCCCCTGGGATGTCTGGGATACAGAGGCCCCACCCTCCATGTCTTTCCCTGATGGTAAGAATAGATCCTCATCATCAGAATTGAAAGGCGGGAACATTTGCACCTGCTCAAAGAAGCTCTCTGTAGTCTTATTTTTCTTCCCTTTTCTGGGCATTTTCCCAGCCAGTTACTTGACTTCTGAGATTCCTGTCCACCCCCTCCTAGATCTGCCCAGCTAGTGCTTGGGGTCTGAGATTCAAATGTGCTTTCCGTGGCAGGCACAGCTGCTAATCAATGTGAGCTTTAGTTCTGGTGCTGGGGTAGGGGCAGGGCCACCTCCCAGTCTCAGCTCCCTCAGGGGCTTTATGCAGAGACCTTCAGAAATGGAGCGGGTGGGGCAGGTCCTCTCCCAGGCTCAGCTCCCTCAGGGGGATTATGCAGAGACTTTCAGTAATGAAGATCCTACCTGCTGCTGGGGGAGTCCCAGGCCACCGCCACAGCTGCTGCCTCCGCTGCCGTCCCCGCCTCTGCCTCCACTGCTTCCTCCTGAGGGGGCCCGAGTCACGGAGACACCCCGCTCCCCTCTTCCAGCCCAGTTGTCTCTCTCACTGACCTGTAGCTTCTGTGGGCGGTGGGACTTTCCCGGCCGCCAGAGCTTCCATCCCTGAAGCCTGCTCGGATCAGCTTCTCTGGGGCCACGGCCAGGGCAGCACTGGGGTGGGGTCCGCTTTCCGGGGCGCAACGGACCCTGGGGATGGCTCTCCAGGGCTCTCTGGAACGGAAATCTCTTCCACTCTGTTTCTGCACACCTTTCAGTGATCCAGAACTTCTGGGGAACTCTTCTTACATTAAATATATGGGCTGTGGGTTCGGAGCTTGTAAACGTGCCTCTTTCCACTCCGCCATCTTGGCTCCGCCCCCCAATATATTTTAATAACTAGTCAATTTCTAATAAAACCATTCTAGGCTCCGAGTAGGCTTTTTATAAATATTTGGATAAGATTACTTTTTTTAAAAAAGATGACATGTTTTTTAAAAAAGATGACAATACCTTAAGATTTGCACAGCACTTTACCTATGTTCCCTAATGTGATTCTCAGCTTTATATACATTATTTCAGTTGATCCTCACTGTAGCTCTATGAGATTATTATCAAAGGTATTACATCATCTTCATTTCATAGATTAGAAAAAAGAAACTTGGAGTAACCAAGTGGGTGGTCCATGGTCACACTGTTAGTGAGTGTCACAGCCAGGAGTGAAACCCATATTGCCCCTCTGAAAACATAGCTGTAAGTTTGTTACAGGTACTTCTTACACTATCAAGGCATGACTTAGGGTATAAGGTGTGGTCTATGCAAGTGGAATTATTCTAAGAATATGGATTTTACTATCCATGGTAGCTGCACAAGGTATCTCACACTAAGAGACGTAATAATACCAAATTATGCATTTGATGTCACTGGATTGTTGTGCAGTGTGGAAAGGACATAATTTAGAATCAAAGTACCTTACTTGAAATCCAGTTTTTGCCCTTATGTGAACTTGGGTGTCCTTTCACCTTTCTGGGTCTTGATTCTTTGTTGTGTCCCATACTTGTAGCCCAGTCCTTGGCAAATATCAATCGGTTAGTAAACATTTACTAAGAGCTTACCAGTTCGAGGCACTGGGTAAACAAAGAAAGCAAAAATAATCCCTGTTCTTACTTGAATGTAGAGTGAGGGAAGGAGAGATCAGAGCTGGGAAACAAGGATGCAAGGACACTGGTTGGTTTTGAAGAGATGGGAGGGAAAGGAGGCATGGATAGGGAAAGGTTGGTGGGGACAAGTCACCTACCATCTAGTAGATTCCTATTTTCCATTCTTTTGCTAACTAAATTGTTGAAAGAGTGTAAATGGCATCGGCATCCTTTAAATTTGGCACTCTGAGACAAAATCTTGATCACCCCCACCCCAGTTAGGACTCTGCTATTGAAGCATTAAGTGGTAGTACCCCTACTCATTTATTTTACTAGGATGGAAATGCCAACAAACCTTCATATTCTTCACTGCAATCTGAAAGTGTGTTGTGGAATTTTAAAAGTTCAAGAGACAATTTCTGGGTAATTAATCATTTCATTAATAAAGCAAACATGTTTATTAATAAAAGGATGGCCATTTGACTGTCTTTCTCAGACCAAAGAGCCCTCACGCAGTAGGCTCCCAATTTACATGCCCTTGGAAAAGTAGGTGTTCCTGAGGGTGGCAATCAGCTCTGATTGGTTAACAATTAATGAGTGACTGTTAACAATGACAGACCAGGCTATATTACAATGAGGGTCTTAATGACTTAGATAACCCAAATCTTGGTCAAAGAGATTTATGCATTTCCATGTCACCTATCTGACAATAGGGAGAATCTACATTTTCCCAGACCTGTCTGAGCAAACACAGAGAGCAGGAATCCTCTCATTTAACCCAGACTTAGAGTGTCTTTCTCTCATTTAACTCAAACTTAGAATGTCTTTTACTGTCTTTAATTAGATCTCAGCCAACCTAGCTGGGTAAGTCTGTGAGAGAGATTTCCCACACTGCTTTATTTCTGGATGAGGAAGTAGAAAAGGGGGAAAAAAACCTTGGTTCTTATTCAATAATTATTTATTAATACAAGAGAGAAATAATCATTTCTCTCAGTGTATAACATGTTATAAGGAGGCCATTTTGCTGCTTATGTATCATGTGAAGGACCATGTCAAAAGAGGCTATGAAAGCAACTTGTGTCAACATCCATGTCACCAGAACCTGGAAGAATCTGGTTTGAACTGACCATTTATTGAACATAAAAAATTTGTTACATTCAGTCCATTCTGGGTACGAATCATGCTAAGAACTGAGTAGCCAAAAAAACAAAACAAAAAAAACAAGAAAGCAGTATCACAGGACCATATATTAACAATTAGTTGGAAGGGACCTTAGAGGTCATCACATTCAACCCTCTCTTCTTACAGATAAGGAAACTGAGGCCCAGGGAAACTAAGTGATTTATCCAAACACAGTAAGTTTCTAAAGCAAGATTTGAAAGCCAGTCTTCTTGACTCCAAGTGAAATCAGCAAACATTTATTAGGAACCTACTATGTGCAAGGAACCGTGCTAAGCCATAGGGATACAAAGAAAGGCAAAAAATCCAGTCTCTGCTCTCAACAAGGTCACAGGCTAATGGAAGAGAAATTTGAAAACAACTCTGCATAAAAAAGCTACCTAGCTAGCTAGATAGATAGAGAGACAGACAGTCACAATATGATGAATTGAAGTTAATCAACAAAGGAAAACTTGTAGCCTGAAGGAAGATTAAAAGTATGGCTTCTTCTAAGAAGGTCGGATCTTTTCTGGAATCTGAAAGAGGTCATGGAAGCTAGAAAGCAGAGATGAGTCTTTAAGAGGACATATTATAGGCATAGGATACAGGCACTGAAAATTAGATAGGGAGTTTCTTGCAGAAGGAACAGCAAGGAGGTCAATGTCACTGGCTAGCAGAGAATATGGAAGTGAGTAAGGAATAAGATGCAAAGACAGGAAGGAGCCAAGTAACGAATCAGGACTTTGAATGTCAAACAAGGGATCTAACCCTGGAGTTAATAGGGAGCCACTGGGATTAGACTCACTGACTTCAGACTACAAATTCCTACCAGGAAAATTGATAAGATCCTTTGACCAAGATTTGGGTGATCCAAGTCATGTACTCTCAAGACCCTCACTGTCTTGAATTGTTGAATGATGTAGTGACATGGTCAAATTTGAACTTTAGGAAAATCAATTTGACAACCAAGTCGAGAATGGAGTGGGGAGATGAGACAGGGAGACCAGTGAGCAGACTATTATTATAGTAGCCCAGAGGTGCAGTGATGAGAGCCTTAACCATCATGAGGGCAGCGTAAGAGGAGAGAAGAGGCCATATACTAGAGGTGTTGGGAAGGCAAAGTATCAGAAGCTTGCTAAATGTTTGCTAAATAACTAGTTGGAAGGGACCCCTTGGGAGAACAATTAATTACCCTCAGGAGGAGCATGACTGTGTCTTATTGGAGTCTATTACCTGTGTCTTATTGGAGTATGTTAACTGTTCCCATTGTCAATCAGATCTCATCGCATTGTTCTCAACTAAGGAAAGACAGTGGTGTATTGTGGAAAGAAACAGCACTTGTTAACTGTGTGACCTTGGGAAAATCACACCTCTAAGTACAGCTTGCTTCCTCATATGCAAAAAACAGAAATGTGGCATATATGGTCTTTCAGATCCCTTCCCAGCTCTAATATTTTCTGATTCTTGGATTTCTTTTTTTTTTTCTGTTCTGTTAAAAAAATTTATTTATTTAACTTTTACATTCATTTTCACAAAATTTTGGGTTCCAAATTTTCTCCCCTTTTATCCCCTTCCCCCACCCCAATACCCCAAGCAATCTAATTTTCCCTATCTCCAATCTGCCCTCTCTTCTATCACCCCTCCCTTCTCTTGTCCCCATCTTCTCTTTTGTCCTGTAGGGCCAGATGACTTTCTATTCCTCATTAACTGTATGTCTTATTTCCTAGTAGCAACAACAATACTCAATAGTTGTTCCTAAAACTTTGAGTTCCAAATTCTCCCCATCCCTCCCTCCCCACCCATTCCCTTTGGGAAGGCAGGCAATGCAATATAGGCCATATCTGTGTAGTTTTGCAAATGATTTCCATAATAGTAGTGCTGTGTAAGACTAACTGAATTACTCTCCATTCTATCCTGCCCCTCATTGTTTCTCTTCTGTCTTTTGATCCTGTCCCTCCCCAAGAGTGTTGACTTCAAATGGCTCCCTCCTCCCATTGCCCTCCCTTCCATCATCCACCCCCTTGCTTATCTCCTTCTCCCCCACTTTCCTGTATTGTAAGATAGGTTTTCATACCAAAATGAGTATGCATTTTATTCCTTCCTTTAGTCAAATGTGATAAGGGTAAACTTCTTGTTTTTTTTTTTTTTCTCAGCTCTCCTCTTTTTCCCTCCACTAAAAAGTCTCCTGCTTGCCTCTTAAATGACATATAATTTACCCCATTCCATTTCACCCTCTTTCCTCCCCCTACCTTTCTCTCTCACCATTTACCTTAATTTCTTTTAAGATATGGTCCCATCCTATTCAATTCACTCTGTGCTCTCTGTCTCTGTGTGTGCGTGCTTATGTGTATGTGTGTGTGTGTGTACACGCGTATACATGTGTGTGTGTATGTGTGTGTGTGATCCCACCAACTACCCAGATACAGAAAGGTTTTAAGAGTTACAGATATTGTCTTTCCATGTAGGAATGTAAACAGTTCATCTTTGGTAAGTCCCATATGAATTCTCTTTGCTGTTTACTTTTTCATGCTTCTTTTCATTCTTGTGTTTGAAAGTCAAATTTTCTTTTCAGCTCTGGTCTTTTCATCAAGAATGATTGAAAGTCCTCTGTTTCATTGAAAGACCATATTTTCCCCTGAAGTATTATGCTCAGTTTTGCTGGGTAGGTGATTCTTGGTTTGAGTCCTAGTTCCTTTGCCTTCTGGAATATCCTATTCCACGCCCTTCTGTCCCTTAATGTAGAAGCTGCTAGATCTTGAGTTATCCTGATTTTATTTCCACAATACTGGAATTGTTTCTTTCTAGCTGCTTGTAAGATTTTCTCCTTGACCTGGGAGTTCTGGAATTTGGCCACAATGTTCCTAGGAGTTTCTCTTTTTGGATCTCTTTCAGGTGGTGATCGATGGATTCTTTCAATACTTATTTTGCCCTCTGGTTCTAGAATGTCAGGGCAGTTTTCCTCGATAATTTCATGGAAGATGATGTCTAGGCTTTTTTTTTGATCTTGACTTTCAGGTAGTCCCATAATTTTTAAATTGTCTCTCCTGGATCTATTTTCCAGGTCAGTTGTTTTTCCCATGAGATATTTCACATTCTCTTCCATTTTTTCATTCTTTTGGTTTTGTTTTATGATTTCTTGGTTTCTCAGAAAGTCATTAGACTCCATCTGTTCCATTCTAATTTTGAAAGAACTATTCTCTTCAGTGAGCTTTTGAACCTCTTTTTCCATTTGGCTAATTTTGCTTTTGAAAGCATTCTTCTCCTCATTGGCTTTTTGAACCTCTTTTGCCATTTGAGTGAGCCTATTTTTCAAGGTGTTATTTTCTTCAGCATTTTTTTGGGTCTCCTTTACCAAGGTATTGACCCGTTTTTCATACTTTTCTTGCATCTCTCTCATTTCTCTTCCCAGTTTTTCCTCCACCTGTCTAACTTGCTTTTCAAAATCCTTTTTGAGCTCTTCCAAGGCCTGAGCCCACCTGACATCCCCCTGGGATGTCTGGGATACAGAGGCCCCACCCTCCATGTCTTTCCCTGATGGTAAGAATAGATCCTCATCATCAGAATTGAAAGGCGGGAACATTTGCACCTGCTCAAAGAAGCTCTCTATAGTCTTATTTTTCTTCCCTTTTCTGGGCATTTTCCCAGCCAGTTACTTGACTTCTGAGATTCCTGTCCACCCCTGCCTAGATCTGCCCATGTAGTGCTTGGGGTCTGAGATTCAAATGGGCTTTCCATGGCAGGTGCGGCTGCTATTCAATGTGAGCTTAAGTTCTGGTGCTTGGGTGGGGGCAGGGCCGCCTCCCAGACTCAGTTCCCTCAGGGCCTTTATGCAAAGACCTTCAGTAATGGAGCAGGTGGGGGCAGGGCCACCTCCCAGTCTCAGCTCCTTCAGGTGGTTTATGCAGACACCTTCAGTAATGAAGATCCTGCCTGCTCGGGGAATCCCGGGGGGGCGCCGCTGCTGCCGCTGCCCCTGCCTCTGCCTCCACAGCTTCCTCCCGAGGGGGCCCAAGTCATGGAGACACCCCGCTCCCCTCTCGGCCAGCCCAGACATCTCTCTCACTGACCTGTAGCATCTGTGGGTGGAGAGACTTTCCCGGCTGCCGGAGATTCCATCCCTGAAGCCTGCTTGGATCTGCTCCTCTGGGGCCACGGCCAGCACAGGGGTGGACTCCACTTTCCAGGGCACAAGGGATTCTGGGGACGGCTCTCCAGGGCTCTCTGGAACGGAAATCCCTTCCACTGTGTTTCTGCACACCATGCAGTGATCCAGAACTTGTGGGGAGCTCTTCTTACATTAAATCCATGGGCTGTGGGTTCGGAGCTAGCATACTTGAGTCTTTCTACTCTGCCATCTTGACTCCTGATTCTTGGATTTCTAACACCTGAGCCATCCCTTCTCTACCCATAGCCCTCTGCTGCTTACCTGCCCTATACCTGTCTCTGCCCTCGGCTCATGGACGTATATCCATCCTGACTTACTGCAATAGACCAGCTAAATTCAAAAGCACTTACCCTTAACAGAGAGGGCTTGAGTCTGGGTTTCTCCACTGAGAGGATGCGGCCAGACCCACTGATTTCAGACCTCAAGTTCCTCCCAGGAAGATGTGCATACAATGGCCTGACAGAACAGCGTTTCTGTTGCCTTTCTGCCCCAACCAGAATGTTGTTTTTGTTGTCTCCCTTCCTCCACCAATTCAAAGAATAAATGTTGAGGTCAGCCAGATCATTCTCAGCAAAACTTCCCAAGTGGGTCAGATTTTATCCTTTTCCAGCCCCAGATAAAAAAACAATACCAACAAAAAGAAAAATAGAATTGGGACTGTTTTATCTAAAACACAACATCTGTTCCCATTGAGCTACAGGGAAAATATGTTCTGGACAATCGTGGATGTTCTCAGATCAAACGGTGATTTCTTATCAAGGGATGAAGTGTCATTGCTTAGCCCCATGGGACAGATGAATTACGGCCTCCCTTCCTCCTCACCAAGCATTTTCTCCGTAACTCATAGAGTTGCCTAAGGAATAATTGTCAGTGAAAAAATTCTGATGTCCTGTGTGTCTAGATGAATGTAAAATGGCTGTAGCTTTAATTGGTTGTGGATGAACAGAGATCTCTCTCTCTCTCTCTCTCTCTCTCTCTCTCTCTCTCTCTCTCTCTCTCTCTCTCTCTCTCTCTCTCTCTCTCTCTCTCTCTCTCTCTCTCTCTCTCTCTCTCTCTCTCTCTCTCTCTCTCTCTCTCTCTCTCTGTCTTTTTCAAGGGAGACCAAATGGCCTTTGTGTTAGAAAATAAGATTTTTTTTAAAGGAAAAGAGATCATGTATAAATATAAATAAATATGAAAATTAGGGGAAGAAAAAAGTTTTATAACCAAAGTAGATTGAGATTCAAAAAAGGTAAAAATCACAAATTGATGGAGCAGCACAGAAGACCTAGTTCAGAGATAAAGAAAAGTAGTCTGTGATTGATGAGAATAGCAGAGGAAAGGAAATGGGTACAGAGGGGGAATCAGTTCAGCCTGAAGTAACAGGCAGGGTACCGGCTTGTGAGGCAATGATGAACGTGACCAAAAACTGAGGACAGGCTGGACAGAGGTAGTTGTGTATTTAAGTTGAACCATGCTGGACCTTGATTCTAATTTATATAATTGGAAATAATCTATACATAGGATCACAGAGCAAGAGCTGGAAGAGATCTTAGAGATCTAATCTAATGCACTTGTTTTATAGCTGAAGAATACTGAGGCCCACGAAAATTAAATAACAACTGACACTTATATAGGACCTGGGTGCCAGGAATTGTGCATATATTATCTCTTTTGATTCTCACATCAGCCCTGAAGGGTAGATGCTATTATTATCCTAATGTTAGAGTTGAAGAAACTGAGGCAGGCAATGGTTAAGTGACTTGCCTAGGGTCCTACAGTAAGCTTCTAAGTCTGGACTTCAATTCAGGTGTTCTTGAATCCAGGCCCAATGTTCTGTGCACTATGGCACCACCTAGCCACCCATAAGTTCACACAGAGAATAAGTTGCCAAAGTAGTTTATGAACCCTGTTCCTCTCATTTGACTCTTTTCATTGTCCTACAACTACCTCCACAATGAAGACATATTCTAAGTAGGGTTGGAGGAGATACAGTCTGTAGCCCCATCACCATACTGTCCTACAGCCATGAGCTCCAGTTTGGAACTTCAGGTCATGTCAATCAAGAGCCACCCAGCCCAACTCCCTCATTTTACCAAGGAGATCATGACCCATAGAAGTTGCCCCTTGTCATATAGGCAGGTAGTAAGTAGTCAAAGAAAATCTGAACCCAGGTCCTCTGATCCTTTCCACATACATCATTGCCTCCGGGCTTGATTTTATTTTTATAGGCATTTAGGTGGCACAGTGGATAGAGAATTTAACCTGGCATCAGGAAGACCTGAGTTTAAATCCAGACTCAGGCACTCACTAGCTGTGTGAACCTGATTAAGTCACTTAACCCTGTTTGCCTCAGTTCCCTCAATTTGTAAAAATGTACTGGAGAAGGAAATGGCAAGAAAACCCAAAAGAGAGTCACAGAGATTGCCCTATGTCACATAGGTATGTAATAAAGAGCCAAAGCAAAATTTAAATCCAGGTCCTCTGACTACAAATTGAGTATCCTTTACACAATACACCACTACCTCCATGTAGTGGCAAAGAAAAGAAGACTTAATTATGATCCAAATACCATGTCCCCCGAAACACATAGCATGGTATGTGTTTATAGGAAAACTCTGAGTTGACAAACCTTTTACCTAATCCCCCCTCCTTCCAATATCACCTCCCCATCTGCTTTATTTTTAACCCAAAATGAAATCAAGAATAACCCCGGAGGTCCTGTAAAGTGTTTGTCCAATAAATAGGAGTTTATGTTGATCTTTGCATAAATGTTTCCTGATTCAGTAACCAGGATGGAGAGCTTATTAGAAATGATGAAGGAATCCCCTAGTGCTGACGGTGGCTCTGCAAAGCACTTCACACCTTGTTGACCATCAGCTGAGAACTTCACACTCCATTGAAAACCCATTAAAACAATTAACAGGCCATTAGTTTTTCCATACGAATTTTAAAACCTTGCTCATTTAAATGAAAAATCAGTTTTGGCACTCCCTCACAGTGGCTGGTGAGGACACCCACTGTTCTGGATGCGACTGCTCCAGAGGCACTAAAGGAAGCCTAAGAAGTAACTTTTGCCAGAGCTATCCATTCCTCTGGCTCAGCCTAGAGGATTCATCTCTATTTGATGAGAATTGCTCTCCATGGAAAAAAAATTCTACTTCTTTCCAATGCATAAAAACTCAGAGTAGGATCCTGGTTCTAGAATTGGAAAGGTTCCTCCCCTTTCATTTGTCAGAAGAGGAAACCAAGACCCAGAGAGGTAAAGTGGTTATGAAGGTATCAAGAATGAAAGAAGCAGAGCTGAGATTCCACTTCAACAAGACCAAATCCAGCATGTTTTCCTCTGTACTACAAAAGTAATCCAGTTCAACATATACCTGGATAGAAATCTCTGTATAATAATCCATCAAACTAATATTTGCATAGTCATTCTGCTTTTATATAATACAAAGAGACTCAGTATCCTGTGGTAGAATGAATGCTAATCTTTGAGACGGTAGAATTTTAAGTTGGAATTCTATCTCTGATGCTGACTGAGTGACCATGAGGAAGTCACTTAACCTCTTCCTCCTTTTCTCTCTTGGTGGTAATTTTCTGATCCATAAATGAGCTTAATAACAGCACCTATCTCACAAGGTTAGGAAAGGAGATAATATATACCAAATACTTTGTAAGCCAAAAAATGTCATATCAATGTTTGCTATTAATTATTGAGCGATATTCCCTTATACCTATCAGAAATCTGATTCTACTTAACTTACTCCCATTTCTTAAAGTTCTGCATTCTAGAGTCAAATAAAAGAAGTCCAATAATCCTTCCAAATGGTTGGTTGTTGTCCTTCCTTCTCTAAGAGGACCACAATGATATCACTATGCTAGAGTCAAGTTACAGTATGTCCAACTGTGACTGATTAGAACAATATGAACTCTGAATGCTCTACCACAGGTCAGGCAGAAATAGTCTATGTGAACATTTGAGGTAGGTTATCTGAATTTGTGCATCTCCTGTTTCTTTTGAGCTACTTCAGTTCGGCTTTGCTTATATAGCTCAGCACCTCCTCTGATGGGGGCACCCCGCACTGAGTGCTCTTGTGCCCACATCTCCAATGTCACACTATCAGTTTCAAAGTTCTTAAGAGAGACCTTGAGAGTATCCTGTTATCACTTTTTCTGACTACCATGTGAACACTTGTCCAGTGTGAGTTTTTCATCAAATAGTCTTTTTGGCAAGTGAATGTTTTACATTCTAACCATGTGACCAGCCCATCAGAGTTGCTCTTTATGAAGCAGAGTTTGAATGTTTCACAGTAAAGATCTCAGTCCTGGTATCTTATCCTGCCAGGTGGTCTTCAGAACCTGAGACAATTCAAGTGGAAGCGATTCAGTTTCCTGGCATAGTGCTGGTCTACCGTCCAGGTTTCACAGGACAATGGCTCTGTAGACCTTCAGTTTGGTAGTCAGTTTAATATCTCGTCTCCTTCCCACTTTCCTTTGGAGCCTCCCAAACATGGAGTTAGCTTTCTTCCAGACTGTAACCCTTCAAATACTTCATGATAATACTCCTCTCTCACCTTCCTCCAAGCCCTTTCCATTCTCTAGGACTAATAATCCCCAATTTCTTCATGTTATGTTCTTATAAGGTGATTTTAAGTTCCCCATTTCCCCATTGACTCACTGTTCTGCTTGGCTTATTTTTTTTTTTTTTTGCTTACTCTGCTGTGCCACTATCTTTTTTTTTTTTTTATAAAATCTGAACTCCCAAATGGCACATGATAATTCAACAGAATACAATGAGATTAGAACAGAATACAATGAGATTATCGCCTTCCTCTTTTTGGATACTACATTTGTGTTAATATAGCTTTACAAGTACATTCGTGTTTAGGGCTGGTTCTTCATCCTCTTCATTCGTATTAAATTTACGGAACCACTAGAACTTTCAGGTTTTTGTCACACAAACTGTTGCCAAGCTACATTTTCTTTTTTCTATACTTATGCTATTGATTTGGAAGAACTAAATAATTTGGGTTTATTTCTATAAAATCTCACCTTTTTTAGATTCAGCTTATCCATTTCATTCTGTTGAGATTTCTTTCCTTCCTTCCTTTCTTCCTTCCTTCCTTTCATTCTTTTTTGGGGGGATTATGATTATCATCCAACACATTAGCTATACCCTCTAGCTTTCTTCATCTGAAAATTCGATGAACATTCCATCTGTGCTATCATCCAAGGCATTCTTGAAATGTTAGACCTTGAGAACAGGTTTTCTAGGGCACTCTGCCTGAGACCTTTTTCCAAGTTGAAAAAAGGTTTTTTTCATCACACTTTGGGTCCAGTAGTTTAAAGGAAATTAATTTCCCAAAATTATGCTATCCAGTTCCTGTTTTTCCAAGCACATCATAGGGGATTTTGTCAAATATCTTCCTAAAATCTAGGAAGACTATATCTTGAGTTGTACTATTCCCATTAAAAGGTGGGATCAATATTTAAAAATGACTAAAGCTCTACCAGTTCTATGGTTCTAAGCAAAATCTTCCTGTGGAGTGGAGAAGCAAGGTTAAGAGTTTAGTGGAGTTGTTATAGGGTGAGGATACAGGCAAGATGTGCAGAGGCAAAGACTATATAATAGTGAGAGTACATGTAGAGCTGGAAGAGTCACCTAATTAAACTGCATCATCCTACAGATAAGGAGACTGAGGCCCAAGGTCATTCAGAGAATAAGTATCAAAAGTGAAATATTAACCCTAGTCCTGTGACCTTTGCTTCCACATGTTTGAGATAAAATCTGTCTCTAGCCAATATTTCTAATTATGGAATTGAATAGATCCAATATGGGGCAGTGTCCATAAAAGAGGTTAGGTCATAATAAGTGGTCAATGAACTCTTGGACACTGGTTACTTCTTGGAAACACATTCTTGCCATAGAATCTGAGAGTTAAAGCTGAAAGGAACTACAGAGGTCATGCAGTCTCCCATCTGCCCCATTTTACAGAAGAGAACATCAAAATCTAGGGATTAGTAGTTCATTACATAGAGAAGAACAGAAAAATCAACTCAGCTGTAAAAATTCCTCTCACAATTTCCCTGATGCATACAACTTTTTAACTTGGGCCATGATCCTACCTTCAATTTCTCCTGAGTTTCCTTAAACTAGACAGCTTGGCTTCTGCTACTTTATTCACCAACTTCCACTGTAGTCACATATGCCATGACATATACTGTATATCAGTCTTATTTCCTTGAGAGGGAAGAAGGGAAAATGAGAATACTCTGGAATGATCTATTTTTTTAAATATAGGTATAGAGACAGAGAGACAGAGAGACAGAGAGAAACTAAATTTCCCCCTGTATCTCTCCTCACTCCTTCCCAGAGAACCAGGTTACATGGGTAGCAACTAATTCAAGCACAACCTACTCCCGTTGTGTCCATATTGGCTTTTAGTAATCACTCTCTCCTTTCTAAGTGCTCACCAATGAGTTTTTAATGATGTATTTTAAAAAATTCTTTTAACAAAAATTAAGTTTAATTCTCACCAGCTCATAGCTTCAAGAACCCAACTTCTTCTACTTGAAAACTGGGATGTTTTCCTATCTCTGATCCTCCAGTGGGCCTCCAATTTTCTACAGTTATCTAAAGCCCACTATAATGGCTCAGCAATCACATCTGCAAGGTATTTTAGGATCCTAGGGTACAGTAGAATTCGGTTCAATTTAACAAACATATTAAAGTGTGAATGCTTTGAGCCAAGGGCTGGACTAGACTCTGAGAATTATGAAGGCAAAAAATGAAATAGTCCCTGCCCTCAAGGAGTTTACATTCTGCTGAGGGAGGACATAAGATTCCCATGAATAATAATAATGTAAATATAATGCAAGGCAATGTGAGAAGGAAGAGAGCATCACCAACTTGGAGAAGACAGAGATCAAGGAAGGTGGCACAGAGAAGGTGGCACATGAGCTGAGCTTTTAAAGAAGGGAAAGATTTTCTGATGAAGATAAAGATTGAATGGAAGTCAGGGATGGGGGATGACTTTAGGAACTAGTTAGCAGTCCAGGGGTATGAAAATATTGTGAAATAAACCTCAGCAAAGTGAGTGAGACCTAAGGACTTTAATGTCAGGCTGAGGAGCTTACATATTTTCTTTTAGAGACAATAGGCAACCCATTAGGGTTTAGAAGCAGAAGAGTGAACTAAAAGTAAAAAAAGATTATTCTGGCAGCTATGTGGAAGATGAATTGGCATAGGGAGGGATGGAAACACAAAGACCAGTTAGAAAGGTCAGGCTGTGGTTGTGATTATTCAACTCTTTGTGACCCATTTGGGTTTTTCTTGGCAGAGATGTTGGAGTGATTTGCCACTGTCTTCTCTAGCTCATTTTACAGGTAAGGAAACTGAGGCAAGTAGGGTTCAGTGACTTGCCCAGGGTCACATCGCTAGTGTCTAAGACCAGACTTTAACTCAGGAAGAGGAGTTTTCCTAACTCCCTGTACTATTTAGCTACCCCAGAAGCCAATACAACAGAGCAGATGAAAGGTGATGAGAGTCCAAATTAGTGGGGTAGCCTTTTGAGTGGAGACAAGGAAATCAATCTGAGGGATGATGTGGAAGTAAGAGTTGAGGTTGACTCTACCTACTGTCATTAGCTTGTGGTAGTGGCCATGACTGAAACAGGGAGATGGGGAAGAGGGGCAAGTTAGAGTGGAAGTGAGTAACTTCCACTTTAGAGATTCTGGGTTTGGAACGTTGAGGGAACATTTCAATAGAGCTGTCCAGCTAGAAGTTGAAAATGTGTTACCACAGTTCACTGGAGAGATGAGAGCTAGACAGATCTGGGAGTCACTGTATAAAAATGACATTTGAACTCATGGCAGCTGATGGGATCAAGGGGAGGAAAGAAAAGTCAGGTGGGGAATGCTTTACAAACCAGCAAAAGAGACTGAAAAGGGGTGGGCAGACAGGAAAGCAAGGCAAGAGAATTCGTGTAGGAAGAAGCAATGGTTGCTTACATAGAAAAAAAAAAGACCAGGGGAAGGGAGGGGAAAAAAGAACAACGTGCCAAGAACTTTGCTAAGCATTTTGCAGGAATTGCCTGATTGGATCTTCACAACAATACTGGGAGATATGTGCTATTATTTTCCTTATTTTACAGTAAAAGAAACTGAGGCAAGAAGAGGTTAAATGGTTTGCCCAGGGTCACACATATATTAAGTGTCTAAGGCTAGATTTAAATTCAGACCTTCCTGACTTCAAGTCAGCACTCTATTCATTGCCACCTTGCTGTTCTCCTTTCCTTTGCTCTAGGCTCTCAGAAAGCCCAGATGCCACCTTGCTGGCAAGACGGGTGGGGATAAAAAAAAAAATGTACTGGAGGAAGCAGTGACAGGATCATTGGTGACCTCAGAGAGAGGAGTTTCAGTGGAGTGATAGGATCAAAATCAAAGTTGTATATTCCATAGGATGGCAAGGTGTTGGCATCCGGGCATGCTGTTTCTTCCGCTAGGGTACCATGGGAATCTGGCCCATCTATTGGACATTTATAGAAGCATATTTTTGCAGGTCTATCAGAAAATCAGAAAGGCTCAAAGGAGACAGGGCTTCCTCCAGAGATGTCAATGATAAGACTCATCCCCTCCCCATGAGAGTTCTATCACCCAACATCACTTTTCCATACTAGGGCAAAGTATTTCCATGTTTCCCAAGCTAAGAGTTTGCACCCTACAAGATACGCAGAATCCACTACCTCCTATTCTCTTTTGGCACCCTCATAGATGCCTGGATCAATTGAATTTATCCTGTGAACCAAAATTCTCAATTATGGTTCTGGCAAAAAAGACAGATATAAGGGAATAAATAGGGAATAAGAAATTCAATACAGAAAAAGTAGATAATTTTCAAATATAGGTGTTCTTAACCTGACTTGAAGGTCCATATATAGACTTCACAGCGTCTGTGAGATTAAATTGGGAAAAAATACTTCTTGATTTCTTTCAATTATGGATAAAAAAATTCTTTCAAGAGGGGTTCATAAGCTTCAGTAGATTGCAAAAGGGGCCATAACACAAAAAGGTTTAAGGATCACACTGTAGGAACTTGACAATGAACAGGAGGATAAAGATAGGGTGATAATTAGAGAACATGCTAAGGACATGTAAAGGCTTTTTTTTAAAGTACTTGGGAAACCTGACTGAAAATGTCAGGAAAGGAGCCAACACAAAGGAAGAGACTCATGATGATAGAGAAACAATATGTGATGAGGCCAGTTCCAGAAGAGGAGCTCAAATGCAGAGGTAGATAGGTTGGTCTTACCAAATTCTGACAAGATTTAAGAGGGCTTCCTTCTTTCTGAGATCCTAGAGCAAAGGAAAGGAGAACAGGTAAAGATGCAGGTAGGTTTTGAGGTATGATAACCCTAATTTTCTCAGGAGAAAAAGGGAAAGTCATCTACTGAGAGGCACAAGACAGAGTGAGGATGAGAGGTCCTGCTTAGGAGGAAAAAAAAATGTTTGAAATAACCATTGTAGGGAATGTAAAAGTCAGTCAAGGAAAAATGAAAGAATTAGCAGGCATGGGGAGGGCTTGGCTGCGTTTAGACCATGTGAATTCATGGTAAACCCAGTTACCATTGTTGAGTAGTTTATAGAATCATAGATTTAGAGTTAGAAGGGATTTTATAAAATTTTGAGTTCAATCCTGTCATTTTATAAAGGAGGAAACTGAGCCAAAATCCCTTTATTTTACAGAGAGGGACATAAGGGCTACTAAGTGACTGAGGCAGTATTTGAACCCAAATCTTCCTGACTTCAAGTTTGCTGTCCTAACCACTATAACGTGCCACCTTTGTAAGGTGGCAGTAAGTGCAAAAAAGATGATGGGATGGTTATAGCCCAGGCTTAAGGATTGATGTGGTATAATCAGCAGTGGAACGTTGTCCCCTTTTCCTTGACAATGAATGAATTTTCAGCGGTTTTGTCAGAACATCATTAAGAGTGCCCCATCCTTTTGGATCTCAAATCTTGCTTGAAATTCCTGCATTAGTCACTCCTTTCAGTTAAAGACAATTAAGATCCCTGCTAAAATTCACCATATGTTATTTGGGTGAAACAAGAAGTCATTAGCCTCCATTAACTTCTCAGTTCAGTTTAGTTTATTAGATCAGGCAAGCCTATCATGGAGCCCTTAGGGTCTGAAATGCAAGACAAGTTGGCTGTGATGGGAAGAGAGCCCCAGGAAAATCTGAATGTGTCACCAGAAGACAAGCCAAGGACCCATCATACCATCATAGCAGCCAGCCTGGGAAAAGGCTGGGCTTGTCTCTGCTAGGACAGAGGCTCTCAGAATGGGGAGAAGGAGCTAGAATTGCAGAACCTAGAATAAAAATAAAATGGAAGCTACAGTCCGCATGAAGCTGTAATCATAACTAGACCCTGTTGTAGAAAATGGGGCATCCAGAACAGAGATGTTTGAAACACCAGGTCAGGTCAAAAGGTTCAAGCTGGCAATCATCAATTGGAGTAGGAAGAATTAGATGATGAGATCCTCCAGGGAAAGAATTGTCTCATGGCTTTTCTTTGTATCTCCAGGGCTTAACACAGCTCCTGGTATGCAATAGAAGCTTAATAAATGTTGACTGATTGACTGACTTGAAGATTCAGAAACAGGAACATACTAAACCAGAGGTTCTTAATCTTTCTTGTATGTCATGGGCCCTTTGGCACTGTACCAGGGCCTGAGAACCCTTTTTCAGAATCAAATTTTTAAATACATAAAATAAAATGTCATAGGATTACAAAGGAAACTGATTAATTAAATACAGTTACAATGTAACAAAGCAAACTAAAACCTAGTCAATGAAGCCCATGGTAAGAACCATGATACAGAGGAATATTTCTCTTACTGAAGAGGCTACTGTCAAATACAGGAATCTTCCATCCCAGAAGGTCAGAGAGGGCATAAAGCAACACTGCCTTCCTCTTTTGCAGGGGGAGCCTAGATGAGAGCAGTTTCTTAAAGGGACACATAGGGTCATATATTTAGAGCTGAAAGGGACCATAGAAATCATGGAATGCAGCACCCTGATTTTATAGGTGAGACGAGAAGGGCCTTTGCCAACATCACACAGGCAATAAATAACAGAAATGAAATTAAAAGCCAAATCCTTGGACCGTGACTCAGCTTTTTAGCGTGTGGGAGCCATCAAGAGCCTAGGGGACTTCTCTACTGGGGAACACAGTGATGAACCTTGGGAAGTCAAGGGATAGCATAAGAATGCCTTGAGTTTATGGATGCTGCTAGGAGCCCTAGGGGAAGAGGTACTTGGAATTCCCATTTTTTCCCCATGGTAATCCCTCACCCTAGAGTTAACGGAGTCTATAAATATTTCCTAATACAACTGGGAAATTATCTATATGTTGCTACTAGGATGCTAGAATGCTAAGGCTCAGGCCTATGGGGAGCTGAGGACTTAGAATTCTGAAGTCAGTCTACTCAATCTCTCAACCCCTACCAGAGATTAGGATTAAAAATTAAAAATTTGTGGTCAATTATTCAGTCATTTCTGGGTCTTCATGAACCTGTCTGGGGTTTTTCTTGGCAAAAGCTACTGGAAAGTTTCACCATTTCCTTCTCCAGCTCATTTTACAAATGGATTAAGTGACTTGCCCAGGATCAAACAGTTAATAAGAGTCTGAGGCCAGATTTGAACTCAGGAAGATGAGTTTTCCTGACTCCAGACCTAGCACTTTATCCACTGTAACACTTAGATTCCCCTAAAATTAAAAATACTGGGTGGTAAAAAGGAAAAAAACGTGGGAACCATCCATTCAGGTGCATTTCTAGTCTAGTACAAAATGATCCTCTACATGAACCAAGTATGCTGCAATAAATCTCCTACAATTTGCTCAATGGTCACTCAGCGATAGTATTTATTTCATACCTGCTGTTCTACTTTATAACCTAAGATCCTGGGTCAAAGAGGTCATCCTCTGACTGTCACCCAGTAAAAGTACACTTGTCAGCGTTGAAGAAATAATAACTTTTACAGCACCCAGGAGATCCAGGCTGTTCTTGAAGCTAATAGGATTTTTTTTTTTTTTTTTGGTGAGTATAGCCCCACATAAGAACACAGTCTCTTTTGTCCAATAAATGTTGATCATATAAAAAATTATTATTGGATGATGACATCTCAGGATAGTCCCAGAACATACATAGAATTTTATGTTTCTCAAAGAAAATCTTTAAGTTGAGAAACTCAGGTGTAACTTACATCTGTTTATTTATTTTTATTTGAATCTGTGAGTTAGTTAATCATTCTAGGGAAGGTCTTGTGTAGGAATTCCCTCTACTAATGCACTGCAACTCATTTATGGAAGAGCCCAGATGGCTATTCTCATTCTTTTTTGTTTTTGGTGTTGGTGATTTTTTTCAGTCAAATCTGACTCTTCATGACCCCTTTTGGGGTGACCAGGAAGATAGTGATGATGTCAACAGTCATAGCAAAATGAGGAAGAAGAAAAGGTTGGGGGAACGGAAATAATGAGTTTGTTTTGGAAATTGACTTTAGAGATCATCTTAGTTAACCTCTGCATCTCTTAATTGAGGAAACTGGGGGTCTAGAAGGATGAAGTCACTTGTGCAAAGTCTCCCAGATGACCAACCAAATGACTGAACTGTGTGTTGGAACCAAGGTCCTCTGATCCCACATCCAGAATACCTTCCGTTGTATCATCCTGCCTCATTTGTTGTTTAGGTGCTTTTCAGTTTTGTCCTACTCTCTGTGACCCCATTTGGAGTTTTCTTGGCAAAGATACTAGAGTCCTTTGCTATTTCTTTCTCTAGCTCATTTTTATAGTTGAGGAAATTGAGGCAATCAGGGTTAAATAACTTGACCAGAGTCATACAACTAGTATCTAAGGCCAGATTTGAACTCAAGAAAATGAGTGTTCCTGATTCCAGACCCAGCCCTGTATCACTCTGTCTATCGATCTGTCTATTTATCAGTCTATCTTTCAAGGTGGCACTATGGCAGCTAGCTGCCTCATTTTTAATGAGTCTTAAATGAAATAATGTATATATCAAAATGCTTTAAAAACTACAAACTGCAAAATTTTAAAGTATTTTTATTATTATTGTGCAGGGAGATGGGCCAGGGTCCTTTACTATGTTGATAAAGGGATTTCCTTTTTGAAAGATGAGTTAAAATGACCTGGGCCCTATTACTTGGCTGGAAGTTATTGGTTAATAATGCTGCTTCAGCTGTGGCTCCTGTTCCTTCACAGCTTCTGTCAGTTTCTTTTTGCGTTTTGCTCTCTTCCTTTTTTCTTTTCCCCAGGTGCAATGAACTCTCATTTCTCTGTTCAGTAAAACATTCTGCTTACCCTGAGACTTACAGTAACTCACTCTAAGCAAGGGATCAAACATAATGGATTCTGCTGAGTTCTGCATTTCCTCTCTCAATTGAGCTGATCTGTCAGAAACAGGCAGGAAAGAGTTTGGTCTTTTAATTAATGACTAAAGCTATGTTCTTTGGATTAAATGATTCATCTTCAAACAAGCCTTTGGTTTCCAGTGACATTTTTCCATTATACAATAATGCCCCTGAACACACATTCACCTTTTTTGAGACCTAGTTTTGTAGCTAACAGAGCATCACCTCTTCTCTTGTTGAATGACTACATGAGTAAATGGAAAAGTGTTCACGAATTTGGTTGAAAACTAGTTTGATTCAGCCCACTAGATGAGTACTATTTTTTTTCTTTTTTCTTTAACATAATCACTTAGTATATAATTAAAAACAGCTGTTTCCAGACAGGTTTGAGTGCCTCATCAAAGCCCAAATGAGAACAGTTAGCCTAACTCCGAAAATCCAATTCAGTTCAGGACAACATCAATTTATTTATTAAGCATCCTACTATGAGCCAGGCACTCTACTATGCACTGAGGATACAGTGGCAAAATTGAAACAGTGCCTAGAGTAGAAATAGCTGATCTGATTTGCTTACTATCATTTCAATATCAACATTTATCCCCAGTTATTTATGTTTTGTACTGAACTTGGTGACAAACTGTGTCAGTAAGCACCCCAACATACACGGGGCGGGGTGGGGGGGGCTTGCTATCACAGGTTCTTAGGTCTGCATTTATAAGAGGAAAGGAAACTTTTGAAGGGTCAACAATCACTTTAATTACATTCAACATACAGGGAAAATGTAAGCAGAGAAATAAGGACCAACAGACAGGGCTCTTACTGCCTGAATCAAAGCAATATTGGTGTACACTTTATATACATCCATGGATCAAGAGAGCCTTTACATCTGAGCAGTGGAGGGAGTGGGGGAAGGGTGTGTCTGAACAGCTATTCAGAGTCTCGACAAGGTAATCACAAAATTCATCTCATAAGCCAACCCCCAAAGTAAAATACTAACTTCCCAATATATATGTGTGTTACTCCTTCATTGCCGAAGAAGACTATGCCATCAGAGAAACAATGACGTGACTTGCACTCGACTTTGTTTTGAGTGAGGGAGGGCTGTGCAGGTCATCAGCCTCACTTCCTCTAGAGTCATCTGAATCCAGTGATCAGATATTCATCAGGATGACTGGAGATGACCCAGGATGAGGCTATTGGGGTTGTGACTTGCCCAAGGTCACACAGCTAGTGAGTGTCAAGTGTCTGAGGTAAGAATTGAACTCAGGTCCTCCTGACTCCAGCTCTATCCACTGCACCACCATCTCCCAGTATATATAGTGACGATGTGGATCCTGACTGGCTCAGAGTCAGTAACCTACATGGTTCAGCACAGTTGTGAACTATCAGAGTTCAAAGGAGATTGAACCTTCAGGTGCTCACAATTTAGCTTGAGACTGAAAAACAACTCCAAACAAATCCTACTTTGCTTGCTGCTAGAGGAACTTACATTTTTTCTTTTACTTTTCATCGTGTTATGGAAGTGATCATGGTTATTGAAGTAATTACCGGTGCAATACACCTACTGATAAGTGTTACCCAGTTTAGAAAGACATTGCATATAGGGCCAGCCTGGTTAAGTGTAAAGAGGTTCATCACCTTGATATTAGTCCCGAACTGATCAATTTTTTTAGCCATAACAGTTCATCAAAGGGATGGGGACTAGATCTAAATTTTTATTGATAAATATATTTCCTGTATAAGGAAATTTCCTCCTACCTTTTCAGCATCTGATAGTCCTAGAGAATTGTCTCAGCACTCAGAGTTTAAGTGACTTGCCCAGCTAATACATCTCATTAAAACCATATACTCATTCATGGAAGGTGCACACCTGCGTTAGTGGAGGAAAGATCCTCATCAGTGACAGTATTGTGCTGTTGAAATACTAATGGATAGTTCCTTATACTGAATATGAAGACACTGAAAAAAACTAAAAGTGTTCCTGCTTCCTTTTTATTTTTTATTTTAAAATATAAAATATTTATTTTAATTTATTTATAAAATGCAATTGTATAACAGTGTAATAAAAAGATAATTACACATGAAATGGCAAATCTATTATGTACAATTTGCTATTCCTTTTAAATATATAATAAAGTTATCATGTACATTTCTTTTTTCCCTTGCCCCCAATGGCTACCATTAGACACAAATAGGTATATATTTAAAATTATTCTATACACATTTATCAATTCTTTCTCTGGGGTAAAAAATACTAATAGAGTTCCTCCTTCCTGAGAGATGTCCCTGAAAACATAAGCTTAATTATTTCCAATAGAGGAGGTCCTAATTGTAGAGAGGAGATAAATGTGTAACTAGATCAGAAGATCCAGAACATAGGACTAGTCTCTACTGCGAGGGCTTAAAAGAGCAGAAACTGTGCTGAGTGAATCAAATTGAGAAGCATGCCTTTTAGATGAGCTCTTTCAGATTCTGGGAAATCTGTTTGGATAACAGTTTTTGGACAGTTCCCTGAACCCTAACCCTCCTGGTATTCCCCTCTCCTCCCCTCCCCATCCCGTCCTGCTCCTCCCCACATCTCCTTTCCCATAATCTTTTTGACCTATGATTCTCTGCTTCTTTGGGGCCTCTCACCTCTGAACTCCTTAACTTAGTACTCTTTGGAGAAGAGTTAACTCCAACTAGTTGAAGATGAAGTCCCTTACCTGTTTAGCCTTTCTGGAAAACAGTATAAAAAACAAGAAATTTGGGGAGGAAATGTATAACCAAGACTACTAAAAATCAAAGTCAAAAGCCAATCAAAATGATCTGAAAGTCCCCTTCTGACTCTAGCATTCTGTAATTGCTCTGTGTTGAAGGTTTATATTTCTGGAGCATATTAGAGGCGAGGGAATTAGTTTTAATCCTTGAATTTTTTTTTTAAGTGGTACTTGTTCAGGGTCTTACAAACCACACAATAGATGACCCTGTAATTTCCAAAGAGCTGGACCTTTCCAAGAGAGTACGAGCAGCTGCCATTCATTATGCCTGCCCACTATCCCAGAGCAGAGAGTAAGGAGTAGTAAAAGAAGATGAACAGTTGCTGTTTTGATTTTTTTAAGAGATGGTTTTTAACTTCTCTAAAGGCTAACATTAACAGATAATAGCTTGTCTTCCGTTACTGTTAGATTTCATCTACTCTAGTAAAGACTTTGACATTCATGGAACGAACAGTGGTCTTGTGGTCAGACTGGGTTCAAGTGCTACCTCAGCACTGTCTATGTGACCCTGTTGTCAGAATATTTGATAGGTTTAGCGTCGATCAATAAACATTCCTTAAGTTCCATCTGTATACTTTGTATTGTCCTTAGTTCAAATGCTCAAGCACAGGTATGTGTATGCATTGATGGGGGAAAGGGACTATTAGCTCTTGATCATTTTCATTCCACCGAGGAACTAGTGTGTTTATGCATCTACTAAGTTGCAGCGTTTCTAGGTGTAATATTTTGATGGCTACTCATTGTAGTTCTGACAAATGGCCACTAGATGGAGGTGTCTGGCTACTATTGCTCAAATGCTCTTGGATAGCCCAAGATGATGTTACAGGAAACTATTCTTTTTCTTTTTTTCCTTTTTCTTTTTTTAAACAGTTAGGGAAGATGCATGCAGGATATGAACTTTCATATCTTCCCTCCGGGAAGGGGTATATCCTTTTGGAAAAGTCCATTCCTACTTTGCATCAGCATGTTACAGGAACTAATTCAGAAACTCTGGTCCCAGTCCAACTTTACAAAGAAATAGCCCTGTTGTAGGCAGGGCACTTTATGCTGTGGAGAAGTGAAGTAAAATGGTCTTCCCGACAGAGAGGAGGAAGGGGAGGTTTGAGGGGCTGGAGGGAAACTTTCAGGTTGAAGTTTCCCCTGAGATGCCAATGAATCCTGATTTATGCTGGTAACTGGAAAGAAGCGTTTAAGAGGGAAAGAGAAGAGTCAGAAATTGAAATGGGATAGGTGTTTTCCCAGATGAGGAATCTTCCTATAAACGCTGTTTTCTTTCCTGTACAAACTGAGCCCCAAGGAGTTTACCCAAATAATCAGTTTCACATGGTCAACTAAAATCTAATGGAAAATGAAAAGGGACTTCATACTTGGAGGAGGATGCTAAAAAGAGATGAGTCAAGGGAGGTAGGGGTTCCAGGGAGAGACTTAGAAAGATTAAGTCATCTTTCCCCTATATATTGACACGGAAGATTACGATTGTTAAGCTTTCTGCAATAACTTTGTAACTTTTAGATTTTCTTTTCAAATATCTGTATTTTCATTACATTTAAAACTTTTAATAATCTAAAACAGCATCGTGTGTAGATTTCTGGCAGCAAGAACAGGTAAGACATTAAAACCTGTCTTCCCTTTTGTCAGGGAACCGGATAAGGGGAAAGCAAAAGAAGAAAAGAGACAAATGGCCACGAGAGGGAGACATTGAGCTAAGTCCCCTGCATTATTGGAAAAATGGAAAATAAAGAGAAGCAAAGCACTGTAGTTGACCTGGAAAGTCTAAGCGTAAAAGCCAAGAGCACTAGGAGGCAGATGACGCACGGCCTCCTGAGCCCAGCCCCTTCATCTTTGTAGAAGACTAGGGATTTGCAGCACAGGTGACTCACTGACAGCAATCTATTGCCATCTTTGTCTCTGCTAGAAAGTCTAGGAAAATTTGGGCAGTAATTGGGTGCAACTGCCCCCATTCAGAAACTCTTGTAAGATCATTTCAGATAACCCAAAGGAATTTGTTTTCTCTTTGAATAGACAGATTGAAATGTTGTCAACTGTAATATGATGAAATAGAGCACATCACTGGTCATTAGTTACTTAAACTTCAACTAAAGTTTTATTCCAATGTCTGATCAGTAATGGAGATGACCCTTTGATGTGCTTCGTAGATGTTAGGATCTCACTGAGGTTACAAATACAAAGAATGAAACAACCCCTGCTTTCAAGAAGATTACATTCTGAGTGTATTGAATGCCCTAATAATTAAATCCTAATAATTGTCTGTGACCTGTCTATTTTTCCTTCTCGGGTTCAAAATGACAGGCCTCAAAAATTCTTTTTCAAATAACAGAATCTTTGTTGAAAGACTTTCAGTTTTTTGTCGGTTTCAGCTTGTGATTTCCTTGGTGAGAGGACGCTCTCCCTAGCAATGCTGATCTGGGACTGTTTTATGCATTCTCCCTTGGGGTACTGAGAGGTTGTTCTTCCCTCAAGGTCACACAGTTAGTAGGTAGCAGACCCTGTACTTGAAGTCTTCATGGTTTCACAGGCTGTTCCCTATCCACTGTCAGACTACAAAATTGCTATCATATACAATATGTCATTTGGTTAGCTGACATAATTAGGGGTATTGAATTTATAGTTAGAAATAATTCAACAGGCATTTATTTTATGCCAACCATGTGCTAGGTTGGGGATACAAAAAACAAGATGAAATGGTGACTACCCTCAAAGAGTTTACATTCTGTTGAGAGGAACTATGTAATGCATTAGTGGCTACCCTGGCCCCATTGCCTGAAGGCCAGGTATATTATATTTCACCCTTCTCTCAGGGTTCTCCATCAGTTTTGAGAATGTCTAGTCAAGGCTCTCTGCCCATTGATTTCATTCCCACAATTCTAGGAGGTCCCCTGTATTCCACTTCTGTTTAACCACTTAATCAGATTTGCTCTTACAAAGGAATATTTACTTCTAAAATATAATGATAAATATGCAAATATGCTCTCTAACATGTAGGACATAATCCTCTATCACTACTCCGGAGAGAGCAAGAAGATAAGATTCACAGTTTAGCTCAATTCCTATAGAAGAGAATCTCATGCCCTTGAGACTCAAGTCCCAGGTACCCGCTTTCTCAGGGCTTCCCTGATGGCCATAACATTTAACCTAGAAATCCACCTCGAAGGTTGTCATACCTCCGTGATTCTGGGTCCATTGGGGATTATCTTCTGTATATTTATGAAACTATATATGAAACAGCTCATGTCTTGGGATTACAAGGCCTGAAATGGGACATGAGGAAAGGTAGTCCTTTGCCCATCACTGGCTCAGTTCCTGATACCCATGTGATTTGGATGAACCTTACCTAGCTGGGAACTGAGCAGGGAAGAATGTGTCCTGTGCAATATGGTCCCAGTTTAGCAGTTTTGACAACCTTTTCTGACTATATAACCAATCAAAGGAAGCTACTTCGACTTACATGTTAGAAGAGCTCAGTATGTCTTCTCTCAGACTCTGAGTGCCTCCGTGTTAGGTGATATGGGTATACCCAAAACCAAGCTTCATTTACACATTTATAAATAAATGTAAAGTATATACAGAGTAATTTCAGGGATGGGGGCAGCTAGGTGGTACAGTGGATAGAGAACAGGACCTGGAGTCAGGAAGACCTGAGTTCACATTTGACCTCAGACACAACTTGTGTGACCTTGGGCAAGTCATTGACCCTGTTTATCTCAATTTCCCCATCTGTAAAATGGACTGGAGAAGGAAATAGCAATCCCCTCTAATACCTTTGTCCAAATGAGGATCATAAAGAGTTGGACCTGACTGAAATGATTAAATAGCAATGACAATTTCACGATGGGGGAAGAGCACAGGTTTTAAACACGGATGGCAGACAGTGAATAGTAGAGTCCCACTGCCAGGAAATATAACCAAAAATGCAGAAGAGCAGCATAGGAGCAAAGGAAGGACATGACTGCTTCAGATGGGGAGCAGTGAGTAGTGGTCAGGGAAGGGAGTTTCAGCCTCATGATCATAGCAATAGAAGGAGAAGCCATAGAGTGGCATAGAGGAGATGGTTGAAGGTATCCAAGAGCATGTTAATTTGATAGTCAGTCTTTGAGAAAGAGGTGGAAAGAACATCTGTGGGTGTGGGAATGGGAGTAGGAGCAGAATGGGTACATCTGCAGGGCAGACATCCAGTTACTGGTCCTCCCTGACACTAAAGGCAGACGTCATCAGAATACTAAGTCCAAGATGTTCATGGGATAGGAAGCAGAGAAGAAGTATCCTTCTTTTAATCTGAACTCAAGTCTACTCTACCTTCATTTAAGTCATGACTCCAACACCTGCTATAATGATGAGGAGGAGGAGGATCGATGATTGATGCATCATCATAGTTTAGATTTTACAAAGTGCTTAAGACATATTCTCTCATTTAATCCTTACAACTACATGAGGTAGATATTGTTATCATTCACATTTTAGAGATGAGAACACCACGTCTGAGAAGTTAAGAGCCTTTCCAGAATCACACAGCTAGCGGCTGAGACAGGATTGAGCAAAATCATCCTGACTCCAAGTCATGTGCTTGTGCAAACTAGTTGGTGCCGTGAACAGGCTGTTTGTGAGATCCGGAGTCAGGAAGACCTGAATTCATATCTTAACTTAGAAATGTACAGACCACAAGCCCGGGCACAAGTCTCTTAATCCTTCAGAATTCAGTTTCCTCATTTATTAAGTGGGGTAGTAATGGTACCTCCCTCTTGTGGTTATTGTGAGTCAACTGAGGAAACATACATAAAGTTCTTTACAAACCTTAAAGCTCTCTATAAAATTCCAGCTATTGGGCAAGCCATATTTCTCAGTTACATCTTTCTACTAAACAGTATGATATTGAACGTACCTGCAGTACCCACTTGGCAGGGTTGTACTTTATGTAATTCAGTGTAAGCAAAACACCTTCTAACTATAAATCCTGCGGTATTTCAGTAGAGATCATGGAGAGCAGTGAGTGGTGGTCAGAGAGGGGAGGAGAGTGCTCATCTCATGGATGCCTGCACTCAGCCATCCAACAATGTGGGTCATGGTCGATTCACACCTTCTCATCTCTTGTGATTCTTGTCCTTTTTGTTCCATAAATCCTCCTCAAAGGGTCAGTTTAATATCTTGGAGACCTTTCTCGGGATCTTATCACATTAAATGGATACCAGAGCAGCAAATGGGCTCCATCTGTTACCCCAGCTTTTTTTGAGAGATAGCGTGGTGGCATATCAGATATATGCCTAAAGTTAGGAAGACCTGAATTCAAATTTTTCGTCAGTCTTATTAGCTGTGTGACCCTGGGCAAGTCATTTAACCTCCATCTGCTTTAGTTTTCCTCCCAAAGTTGTTGTAAACATCAAATGAGATAATATTTGTAAAGCACAGTACCTGGTTTATAATAGGAGCTTCATAAATTATTGTTTCCTTCCTTTCTATTCACACATTTCTTCAATATGGCTTCTTGTGCACAATTCATCACTACATAATAAAACACTGTGGTCCACCATTCATCTTTCTCTGTGGACCACCCACAATTTTGTTCTCTCCAGAACTGTTGTATTCCATGATTCAAAGACATGTATATACCATGACCTGAAAAATAGTGGTTTTAAAAAGGTGGATTTTTGTTTTAAGGTGAAGCTTGGGATCTTTAGAATATTAGCTCCTTACGGATAAGGATTGTCTCATTCTTTGTACTTTTTATCTGGTCCATTGTTTTATTGGGTGGTTGTTGTCCTTTGTTCTCAAAAAGAACCAAAATGACATCACTATGTTAGAGTCAAGTTACAGTGGGTCTGACTATGCCTGATCAGACCAATACAAGCTCAGAATGCTCTTCCACAGGTTGGGAACAAATAGTCTATGTGAACATTTGGGATGGATTTTTCTAAATTTGTTTCTTTCAAGCTACTTCAATTCTGCTTTGCTCATCCAATCCATTAAATATTTGTTAAGTAACTCTATGTGACAGGCACTGAGTGCTATGTGCTAGCGATACAATTAATAAGAGAAAGACAGTCCCTGTCTTTAAGGAGCTTACAGTCTAAAGGAGGAAAGAACACATAAAGGAGGCAGGAAAAGAGTAAAGGTTGGGGAGGAGACACCAGGAGCTACCCTATGAGGGGAGCATCTTGTTCCATGGAGTTGAAACCAATCAGGGCAGTAGATGCAAAGTGGAGTGAGGTGACAGACTTCAGTTTCTATGCTCTAGAAAGGAAGGCATTGGGAGGACTTTGGTGCTCTGCCCTCCAGTCCTCTAGTCAAAGGGGAGATGGAGTCTGAGGGAAGTGATGTCAGTCAGGGCTTGAGTTAGCATCAAGGTTATAACTTGAGAAGTGATGAACTTATTCTCGGAGGGGCATCTTGTTCCATGGAATTGAAACCAGGCAAGGCAGCAGATGCAAAGTGGAGTGAGCTATATCCCTAGCATCCACTATAATGCCTGGAGGAGAGCTGGCACTTAGAAATATTTGATTGATGGAAAGTCCTGCACAATTTCCCGGATGCCTTGTCATCTTGTTTGATTCCAGGTTCAGATCACTGTCAGTAGGCAGTGTCTGCCCCAGATATAGGGGGATATGTTCTTCGGGCTCCTCTTCTAACTGCGTAGCATAGTCTAGACAAGGGGGTTTTCCCTTTGCAGACAGTTAGTCTGAACTCTTTTGAGTGACCACAAATTATTTAACAGGCTCTGCATTGCCCTAGGACTTGATAAAGGGACAATGTCATCTATGATTTGGAGCCTTTGAAGGACTTCACTGTACATATTGGAAACTCAGTTCTGGACTTTCTCCATGCCAATTGCAAACACATTTTGTGAGAAAATCTCTCTATTTTATGCTTCACTTGATATTAATGAAAAAAGAGGTTCTGAGTCAACTTATACTCACTGTTTTATCTTTCAAGGAATCTTTTATGATCTTAATATATGCATCGGGGTCACCTTGTTGGAGTATACTTTAAGGCTTAACTGTACTCTGTGGAATCAAATGCTTTCTTATAATAACCAAACATAAACACAATAGGATCTCATTTTCTCTTGATCTTTCAGTCAATTTACTCTTCCAAATCATGCCCAAAATACTTGTATAAATCATTCCTCTGAAGATTGGAAGAAAAGGACAAAAAATTGGAGGATGGAGGGGAGAGAAAAAGGAGAGACAGGGGGAAAGAGAATCAGAGAGAAACAGAAAGATAAGACATGCAAAAATGGATAGAAAAAAGGGATGGTTCTGGGGAGAAATGAGAGATGGATCTGAATAAGTGAGGAAAGGGAATCAATTTTCAGAGAACTTTGATAAATAATTATTTGTTGAGTTGAACTGAGTTTACTGGAATCTGGAAGAAATATCTAATAACTTGCTGTGGGTGTGCATTTGTTGCCCCGACATACCCAACACTTTTATCAGTGACTTAGGTGAAAATACAAATGGCGAGCTTATCCAATTTGATACAAACCTAAGAGGAGGAACTATTCCTTTGGATGAAGAAATGAGAACTTAAAATTCTTTTGGCAAACTGGAACAATGAAATAAATGTAGTAAGATGAAATCTAACAGGGATAGGAAGCTGCACTTCAGCTCAAAAATAACTGCATAAATGCTAGGGGGTAAGGGAAGGAAATAACTATGAATATAGTGCTTACTCTGTGCTAGGCACTATGCTAAACATTCTTTTATGAATACTATCACATTTGATCCTCACAATAACCCAGGAAAGTAGGCACTATGATCATCCCCATTTTTTCAGTTGAGAAACTTGAAGCAAGGCTTCTAATTGACACAGTGGATAGAATGCCTGCCCTGTAGTCAGGAGGACCTATTTCAAATTTGGTCTCAGACACTTACGAACTGTGTGACCCTAGGAAAGTCATTTAACCTTGTTTTTCTCAGTTTCCTCTTTTGTAAAATGAACTGGAGAAGGAAATGGCAAACCACTCCAGCATCTTTGCCAAGAAAACCTCAAGTCATGAGAGTTGGACGTGACTGAAATGAATAGGGTCACACACTAGCAAGTGTCTGAAGCCAGATTTGAACTCTGCCTGTAATGTTTTGTTCCCTTTGAAGAGTAATTTATGTGAAAAAATACATTAAAGTTCTCATCAGCACTTTAGAAGTTTTCTAGATAGAGGAGTTTTCAGAATTCTGTCTAGTTAAACTCATTGGTATTTTTCATTCCTGATCAGAAATCCTTTCCCCCTCCAAAAAAGTAGTGACCTTCCTCTTCATGAATTCCAGCGAAGAGGAACCCATTCATTGCCTTTCCAAGGAAGATCTTTTGGGAGAGCGCTAATTTTTCGGAATCACCCAAATCATCCAGGAGAATATAAACCTCATTCTGTACTATAGTCTGCCTCTTGTGTGCTGAGAAGTCAAAGACATGCTTCCCTGTAAATCTACTGACATCATAATTCATGGCTATGTTGATCAGAATACCAAAGTCTTCCATTACTGCAAACAAGGGGACAGAAGACATTTACTAAGCCTCTGTTATATGCCAGGCACTTTACAAATATATCGCTCCTCACAAGAACCCTGTGAGGGAGTTGATGTTATTTTCTCCATTGTACATTTCAAGAAACTGAGGCAGAGAGTGAGTAGGTAAATTACTCAGGGTCATACAGCTAGTAAGTATCTGAGGCTGAATTTGAACTCAGGTTTTCCTCACTCCAGGCCCAGCACTCCATGCACTATGTCCTGGTTCCTACTGTTCCCTTTTGTATTATGATGATCATTTAAACTCATCTTTCATCATTCCACACTATCCCCATGAAATTTAGTAAAGAAATGAAAAATATCTAACTTTTAAAATACTACTAGGTAATGTGAAAAATCAACCAAAAAGATCTTTAGATATTTAAAACATATGAAATATGTGTGATATATGTTACATAACCGGAAGTATTAGAGAATTTTGTTTGAAATTTAGTTTAAGTTGGAGAATTTGGTTTTTCTAAACAAGTTTCATGAGGCTTTGGTTTTTGTGTTCTTTCTTACCTTTGAATGACAGGAGAAGAGAGCTCCTTTTGCTACTTCCTTCCTCTGTTCTTAAACATCTCCCTTTTTCCACCCTAAACTGAACTATATTTTTCTAAGTATTACTTTTTCCTTATCTGGATTTGGAGTGTAGTTTCCAGAGCAGAGTCTGTGGCCATCTGGACTGGCAGGAATATTTGGAGTTTACTGGTTTTGAATCTACACTTTCCATAGTTAGGTCTGGGCACCTAGATGGCACAGTGGATAGACTGTCAGACCTGGAGTCTGGCCTCAGACACTTAGTATCTGAGTGTCTCTATGCAAATCACTGTTTACCTCAGTTTCTTCATCTGTAAAATGAGCTGGAGAAGGAAATGACCAAGAAAACCAGAGTTGGACGTAACTGAAAAATGACTGAGCAATAGTTAGATTAATTGCTTATTTCATTGAAAATGCTGTTCCCAGGAACATAGAAAGTCTTCTTCCCAGACTTATTGTTTGACTAAAATTCGGGGTTAAGAGCCTGGAAGTCACTGACATTTACTTCCTATTTTAAAAGAAAGGGAAAAAATATACTTAATTGGACATCCTCCCTTGAGAATTTTTTGTCAAGGACGGATATGTGACTTCTACCTTTCAATTGCTACTTCCTACACTCAGATAAATAACCCCTGGACAGAATTCTGTTTTACTTCTGATGTAGTGGAAATACCACTGAAGTCAGAGCCAAAAAACCTAGATTTAAAGTACTAACTCAATCCACTGGTAAAGTTGAATGATTTTAGAGTATTAATTTAGACCTTAATTTCTTCATCTGTAAAATGGAGAGCAGAATTTCTGCTGAGCATGACTTCACAGGATGGCTGACTATTAAATGGAGTTATTTAATATGTGAGTAGACAGGCAGAGGATGCAGTGGACCTGAGTTCAAATTTGGCCTCAGACATACATTAGCTGTGTGACCCTGGACAAGTCGTCACTTAACCCTGTTTGCCTCAGTTTCCTCATCTGTAAAATGAACTGGAGGAGATTGCCAACAACTCTAGTATCTTGGCCAAGAAGACCCAAATGGGGTTAACGGAGAATGAGATACAATTGAAATGACTCAGTAACATTATGTGAACATTTTATCCATTGTAAAGAACTATACACCACATGCTGTGCATTGATTTCAAGATCTTTGGCCTTACATACATTGGAAAGATCATGAGCTCTGAAATGGGAAGATCTGATATAAATCCTGCCTCTGATAGTTAATACCGGAGTGACCTTAGACTTTACCTCATTAGTCAGGAAACCTTCCTAAGACTCAATTTCCTCCATTTACAAAATGAGGGGGTTGGTCTAGTTGGATTCAATGATCCCTTCCATCTCTAGCTCTAAGGACTAGCTAATACTAACCTCCTTTGCATAGCCTGATCTCAAGGTTTCTCCTTCCCTAGCCTGTCTGATTTCACTTCCCTTTCTCTTCACCCAAACCTTCACCTAAGTAGATTCATCCACATAACCAGACTTCTATCAAATTTCATTATATAACATGATTAAATTTGTAGTTATAGTGCCTGTTCAACACTGGGAACCCTCAATAAATAGTCACCAGTAATGTTGACTGACCATTGATTTAGTATGCCTCCTCTCTTCCAGAATCCAATAGTAACAGAGGTGACCTCTTTCAGGGAACCTACAGACCATCCTCCTATCTATGTAAAACATTTAGACCTGAACTAACTGTTGCTTGATCATTTACTCTTTGAATCTAGACCTTTAAGCAATGAATTCTTGGTAGGTTCTTACTGTTAGACTGGCAAAATGATTGGGACTGAGTACTTTAATGCTTTTGGGTTTTTTTCCTTTCACATTTAATTAATCACAACAACTGATTTAATAGGAGACTCCTTTTTCTAGTCTTGGTTTTTCTTCTTACTATGACTCTGAATTGTTTTGGATGCTTTTATTTAACTGTACCTCCCCCCCTTTTGTTTTTTCTCATAGTCTTCTTTGATCAGGGGTTGTTGTATTATTCTGTACATATAATAAATAAGGGAAGAAAGGAGGGTGCAAAAGTGGACTGGGGATAGAGATGGAGGACAATAAAATCATTATAATGGTCAGGTTTATAGGCTTGAAGGTGGAGCACAGGATCCACTGAGAGAATTAGGAGGACAGGAACCACGGGAAAGGAAGAAAGATGATACAAAGAGTGTATCCCCCAAAACAGAGAAGATATTGACCATTGCTTGGAATTAACCAATGAGGGTGATACTAGTGAAATAGACATCCCTTTGTCTCTGACATAAAAACTTTGGCATTTCTAGTCTAGCTCCGTTTTATGCCCAAGAACTTTGCAGGCCTGTGACGCATTGCCTTCCTTCCTTTGACTAGTCCCTGTTTCCAAGGATGAAAAAAGTTCTAATTCTGAAAACAAAAGTAAGTTCTGGGACTGCTTCCTCACCTCATGTTATTTGTAGCCAGCACTCCACAGGGTAAAGAGCAGACCAGCAGAAGCTCTGCCCCAGGGAATAATCAGTCCTCATGTGCATGAGGAAGAGTCTTTTAAACTCAAATATTTTCAGCAGAATAGGAATTAGTTTAGCTCTTCAACATTCAAACCCACCTAATAGCTATTAAAATTTCAGTAACCCACTGCCCCAATCACTTCCCAATCCCAAATTTCAAAAAAGGCACTCCCTAAAGCTTTGTTCTGTGTGAGTCACATAGGTAGGGTAATGGACTCCAGGTCAGGAACAACTGAGTTCAAATCCTGCCTCTGAAACTCACTTAGGTGTGAAATACTGGACTGGTCATTTACCTTCTCTCTCCTTCAGTATCTTCATCTGTAAAATGGGATTGATAATAGCACCTACTTTTCAAGGTTATTGTGAAAATAAAATACTGTCACATATGCAAAGTAGTATATAAATGCTAGCTACTGTTTCCAATCAAGCAATCTACAAACACCTACTACACTTGTCCCTTCTACATTAAGGAAGTTAGGAACAAGGCATCCATGTGATCTGGAAAATCTGCATAAAAATTTTTGACCCTCCCTTTATACCAGAGAAGAAGTCTGAATTTTTTTCTTTTTCTTTTATAGGGTGTTTATAGTACCTTATTGTAAAATTTGCATTTATCTGTGTCGTCTGCTGCCCTTCATGTGTTATCTGTGACTTTTGCAAAACTCCCACAAAATTCCCATTTAATATCTTATGCCAACTTGCAATATACTGAAGCTGTGTTGAAGAAAGTCAAAATATGTAAGGGATAAGTGTATTTGACAGACACTGCTAGGAGGTGAAAATCAGAGATAAAAACGTAATTGTCTCAATCCTCACAGAGTTTCCATCCTATGCTACGTATTTAGCAAAGAGTAAACTCACCCACCTCCTTTGCAGGGGCTGATACTGATATTTATATCACTTGTCTGGAAATTTCCTTTTATGTTAAAGATACCTTTCAGTAAAGTCCTAATGCAATGTTTCACTGTGCTGTAGAGGTGAACCTGAGTTCTTGGGGTTTATGCCCTGGGAAATCCTAGTAAACAGAACCATTTCAAAATTAAACCTAAAGATCTGAAATTAAATCATAGATTCAATTAGGATTTCTGTGCAGTTAATTTTAACAACAATAATCTAACCCTAACCTCTTTCCATTTCCATTCTCACATCTGCAACTGACTATTGAATATCCTAAGCTGCATGTCACATAGACTTATTTTTTGACTAAGTTTCCCTATCTTACCCAGATTATCCATTGGCCTGTGGCAGGCTCAATTCAAGTACCGATTGCACAGAAGCCTTAACCTGCTCCGTTTCCAACCTATATTGATTCACACCCCTCTTTAGGTAACCTGGTGGCTCTCTTTTTCTCAAGTACTCACAGTATAGACACCAGATCAGCTTTAGTCCTGCTGTAGTTCAGAATTCCTGAGCTCAAGCAATCCCTCCTGACTCAGACTCCTTAGCAGCAAGGACTAAAGGTTTACACCACCATGCCCTGTCCCATAGACACATGTCCAAAACTGAACTCATTATCTTTCCCCCAAAACCTTTCCTGTTCCTAATTTCCCTGTTACTATCAAGGTTGCCACCATCCCCCTAGTTCCCCATACTCTACACCTAGGTAAGCAGCTTTGAATCTATCACTATCACTCCCTTCCACAGTCAGTTTTCAAGTCCTGCCACTTCTACTTATGGAACATGTCTCTTGTATACTTTTCATTCTTTCCTCTAACATCACTACTACACTCATACAAGCCCTTATTACCACATGCCTGGACTGTTACAGTAGCCTTCTGGTTAGTCTCTTTTGCTTTAAGTCTCTCCTCACTCTAGTCCATACTCCACTCAGCTGTCAAAATCATCTTCCTAAAGTCCAAGTTACCACCTGCCCCTGAATCAATAGATTCCAATGGCTCCCTATAGTCTCAAGGGTCAAATATCAAATCTTCTCTTCAGCTTTGAAAACCCTTCATAGCCTGGCTCTTTTCTATTTTTCCACTCTTTTTACACTTTATTGCCATTCACATCGTCTTCAGTCAAGTGATAGCAGCCTCTTTGACATTTCTCGTAACCAACATTCAATCTTCTGACTCTATGTATTTTCACTGTCTGTCCCCCATGGCTGCACCTCTCTCTCTCTTTATCTCTGCCTCCCAGTTTCTTTTAACTCTCAACTAAAAATCTGCTTTCTGCAAGAAACCTTTCCTGATCTTCCTTACTGCTAGTTCCTGCCCTGTGTTGGTTCTCTGATTTATCCTTTTTTAACGGTTTTTTTTAAACTATCCACCATGTTGTTTTCTCCATGACACAGAGTTCCTTGAGTAGAGGGTCTATTTTTCTCTTTCTATCTCCAGAAATTAGGTCAGTGGTTAGCACATACTGAGCACTTGATAAATGCTGATTGACTTAATTTGCCAGGTTATAGGGGGTTGGTACTTTCCACTGCCGGACCCAGAACTCACAATGATGAATTTTTTACTTTTGATATAAGAAAAGAATAGTCATTTAACCATGGAGACGGAATGAACAATAAAATGAAGCCAAAGGCTATGCAGTTGTAATGACCATGTTTGAACCCAAAGAAAAATTAGAAAGTCTCCCTCCTCGCATTGCAGGAGTGAAAGACTCTGGGTATGGAGTGTGTGTGTGTGTGTGTGTTTGTGTGTGTGTGTATGGTCAGATATGATCATTGTGTTCATTAGATTGCTGAATTGCTTTGTTTTTTTTAAATATTTATTACAAAAGATCCTTCTGGGTAGGAATAAGAGAGGTATATATTCAGAAATTAATTTAATATGGCTAATCTGGAAATATGCTTTGTGTGACTTTACATAAATACTCAATATCATATTAATTACTATCTCAAGGTGTGGAAGAGGAGTGGGAGAGAGAATTTGGAACTCAAACTTTTTGAAAATAAATGTTAAAAAATTTGCTTGTGATTGAGAAATAGTGAAATAAATTGAAATACATTAAAAATAAAAAAGAGGGATTGGGAAAAAAGAAATTGATGTGATATAAAGATAAAGGTATCCATACTAAAATACAATTGTTTTCTAAAATCAGTTTCCCAATCTTTCTGAGCAGCTATGAACATTGCATCTTAGTATCCCAAATGCTCAGAGGTATGGTCTTGAACCTGCTGTTTTCATTTTCCTCCATCTTCATTCCTTTGCAACTTGTCTTCATTCCCCATCACTGCAAAGCAACAGTGTTCTCAAAGGTCCGCAATGATGTTCAAATCACAAAATCCAAGTTTTGTGTTGAATAACAAGATGTCAGTCTGTGTGTGTGTGTGTGTGTGTGTGTGTGTATGTGAGAGAGAGAGAGAGAGAGAGAGAGAGAGAGAGAGAAAAGAGAGAGAGAGCGAGCAAGCAAAAACCTGTTGCCATTGACAACCTTGTTCATTCCCAACTTGTAAGTCTCTACTTCCTAGTTTTAAGGCCGCTGTCTTATTCTGCTTTTCCTCTTATCTCTCTAAACATAGCTTCTCCTTTTCTTCTTCAAATCTGCTATTCCATGATTCCCTTAGTTTTCTCTCTTCTTAAATTAATTTGTATTTTTCATTATGAGTGAAGAATGTAAATACAAGCTTTTTGAGTGCAAGAACTGGTTTTCACCTTTATATTTGTATACCTAGCCCTAGTGCCATATTTTACATAAAGTAAGTGTTTAATAAATGCTTGTTGTATTTGCATCAACTTTATGATTCTATAGCCCCTTCTGGGAAGGCTCTTCTCCCTGGCTATCCAAATCATGTCTGTCTTTACAAATCTAACTCAAGTCTCAATTCATCTATGAAGCTTTCCCACCTAGAGTAAGTTTGCAGGATTTGTCTCTTTTCTGAACTTACCACTTATTATCTGTTAGCAATTATTGACAATTATTCTGCTTTGATCATGTTTATCCTGTCTTGCCAGTCCAACTGAATTAAAAGATTCTTAGGAGAAAGGACTAGGTAATTTCGCTTCTAGGTTTCCCCATGGCACCCAGGCGGACTGTGCTAAGTAGTTTGGGGATATAGAGAAATTGAATGTAAGCTCCCTAAGGTAGAGGTAGCTAGGTGGCACAGTGGATAGAACTCTATTTTGAGTTCACATACAGACTTAGACACTTACTAGCCATCTGACCTTTATTTGCTTCAATTTTCTCATCTGTAAAATGGGAATAATACCTACCTCCCAGGCTTACTGTGATAATGAGATAATATTTGTAAAAGAACTTGGCACAGAGCCTGGTATAGAGTAAGCACTATATAAATGCTAGTTATTGCTGTCACTATTATTTCCTTTTTTCTTTATAAACCCAGCATCTAGTACAAGTGCCTGACACATAATAAATTCTTACTAAATGCTGGCTGGATTATATTGAATTAAATGTGAGGGAGATTCAAAAAATATTTCATAGATGAGTATGTGCAATGCTATTGAGCATTATATAATGGTCAAAGTGTGCGCATGTGTGTAATATAAAATAAACTCTTAAAAAGGAGACAACTGACATTTTTTTTTATTTCTTTAAGCTTTTAGACAGTAGGTGCCTGATGATTGGCAAAGCAAGGTCACAGCATTATTTCTGCTTATTTTTCTCAGGGTTAGTAGTACAATATCTTCATTCTCAAAGTTGGTATCATGAGTTTGGAGGAAAACACTCAATGCCATCATCTGAGAAGAACAAGAATTCATTTTGCAGGTTTTGCAAAGTGGTTTTGTGTTACTCTGGAAGCTCTGGGAACTCCCATCATTGTTTCCCTGACTTCTTAGCCTTTGGCTAAGATCAAGTGTAGTATTTATTCTTGTGGGTTTTAACCACTGATGTGTCCTCCAGGCAAGGACAATGCACATGGGCTGAGTGCACATGAGAAAGCATTAACTCCCTTTTTGATGGTAGTTTTTAGAGGCTTAATTGAAGCCCCAGCTCTGCTTTGGTTCTATTTTTATACAGTTGTAGGCAGGTAGGCAGTCTAGAAAAGGGGAAGAGAGGCTTTTCACCATCCTGTCTGCCGTCCTTCGTAAACTCCTCTGCATCATTTTTCCACTTCTACTCCTTTTGGGCTGTTTATAGCATTTAATGCAGTACTGAACACTTAGTGAGCACTCCAAGGAAAGTGGATGACTCTGGGCACCAGCTGTCATTCAGGAAGTAGAAAAGTACTGTCTGGAGCTCCTCAGCCTCTATGTGGCCATCATAGATTCCAGAATTTAGCAATGAAAAGGACCTTAGAAAACTGCTTGTCCAATTCGTCTATTTTACAGACTAATAAACCAAGGTCACAGCAGGTGAGCAAACTTAAGTGAAGGTCAAGCAGTTAATCTCTTACAAGCTGAGCCACCTGAAAAATGCTAATTTTTTTTTTAAATATCAGTACCCTCAAAGTTTCCAGTTATTGAGAAAATATGGTAGAACTCCAAAGGCCTGGGTTCTTGTTCTATGTAATTTTGATCCAGTCACTTAACCTTCTCTGGACCTCAGTTTCAAAACCTGTAAAACAAAGGGTTTGGATTGCATAATCTCCAAGGTCCCTTCAGCTTTAATATTCAGTTATTCAAGTAAAACAGCATTTGAGCCCTTGGATTGTCAGGAAATTCCTAGCTCACTACAAACATATGTATTCATTGAAAATCATCCCCATAAAATATATTTTACATGATTATACATATATAACCTATATCAAATTACTTACTGTCTTATGGGGGGAGGGGAGGTAGGGAGAGAGAAAATTTGGAACTCAAAAGTTTCGGGGTTTTTTAATGAATGTTAAAAACTGGCTTTACATGGTATTGGAAAGAATTAAATACAATTGCAATTTTTTTAAAAAAGAGAGAATCAGACAGGAGTATAAGGGAGTCGGTTGGCACTGACTTGAGACATTGTTTGGTGTAGGCATTTACATCTCAGAAATCGTATCATCAAACACTAAAAACCAGGGCTTGAGTCTTGACTTAAGAGGCATTGGAGAAAATGTTAATAACTCAGATTAAACTTTTTTAAAAAAATAAGTCCTATATAATAAAGTTAGAACTCTTAACTGTAATGCCAAAAATTTTAATTTCAGAAAGAAGGATGTTGAAAAGAGAGACCTCTGGCTGGGCCCACTTTGATGCAAAACCCTTCTGACTTAACAGGCCCTAACAGAGAGAGGAGGAGCACTCAATCACTCCTCAGCAGTTTTCTGTGCAGTATTGATCATAGGAAAGGCAAGAAGGCACATAGTTCCTTGCTGTCCTCTTATCTGAGAACCAAGTTAGAACAGGGTTAAAAAGCCTCTGTCCCCCAGGAAGAGAAGATAATGAGCAAAGGTAACTTTGTAAGCTTTGGGTCTTCATGGTGTATCTACTAACTTCTACTTGTGGGTACCTAGGACATGCAGTGGATAGAACAGGAGTCAGGAGGACCTGAGTTCAAATCTCACCTCAGATACTTGACACTCACTAGCTGTGTGACCTTGGGCAAGTCACTTAACCCAATTGCCTCATCCTGGTTCATCTCCAGTCATCCCCATGAATTATCTGGCCACTGGATTCAGATGGCTCTGGAGGAGAAGTGAGGCTGGGTGACCTGCGCAGCCCTCCCTAACTCCAAAACAAAGTCAAATGCGAGTCATATCATGGTTTCTCTGATGGCGTGGTCTTCTTCATCAACGAAAGACAAACACACTAACTTCCACTTATGCCAGATCCCATGCTAGGATCCAAGCCCACTCAGCTCTGTCCTTTTGACAACTGGAAACATTTATCATGCCTTGCATATTCCATACTTTGCTCAGTCGTTGCATCTACTCTTTTCAAGGAAGGAGTCAGTTTTGACTCCAGGGTAAGAGAACTATTTTATCTTGGTCTTTGTGATATCAACCTCTAGCAAATGCAAAGTGCATAGTAAAGGTTTAATAAATGTTTGTTATTTAATTGATTGGATGATTGTCCTATTTGGGATAGTGAAAGAAAAGAGATGTGTGGTAGAGTTTAAGATAAATATGTTAGAAATAAAAAGTTTTTTGTGACACCCTGCTACTGACTTGAGCTGCAGCTATCATAGGACCTAGAGCTATTAGGAAACTGGGGGTCATGTAGTTCAGCCTCGATGAGGAAGAAGGAGGTTAACTCACTTTTCTAAGCTCACTCTGTAAGTGACAGAGCTAGGAAGCAAATTCAGGTCCTCTGACTACAAATCTAACACTCTTTCCCCTACAGCATGATGAAGTTATCATCCATTTTTCACTGCTCTTGGCACATTGTTATCCTCAGTCTTCCTCCCCTCGTAGGACCCTGTCAGTTTAGAAATCTTTAACAATGCTATAATAAACAGTGGACAACCAGTTACTTTTTAACTGGTTTAGAACAGGGACGTAATATTCAATATGGCATTTTAAAGGGATTGAGGAAGACAATTGAGTCATGAATCCTGAATTCAAAAGTGACTCCTTTCTTGAAAAAATAGGAGTTTTCCACTGACATTCAAATCTGTCAGAGTTTGGAATATATTCACTCTCATGCTCTAAACCGGAAAGACTTGTAGGTCACGAGACAGGTGGGGTTCATAGCATGGAGGGGAAAGTGGAGGAAAGAGTTAAATTTTTATTCATCCCAACTGTTTTCTGTTGGGGGAGATAACAAACTTGGGTAACACTATATATCTAAAGGACTATAGCTTAGGTCCCTAGCAAAAGAATAGGAGCAGTGAAGAGCTATTTTGACTGTGGGCTGTTTGTGAACCCTTCTATTTTTTTTCTATTGCCTGTCCTATAAACTGTTCTAGTGAGCCTGAGTCCTTGCAAGGAAGCTGAGACTCATTGTAGAGACAAAATATAAACATTCAGAAACAGATTCTAAATTCTGATGTTACTGAAGGAAGTTGTTGGTGGCAGCCTGAGTGGAGTGTAGATTTGTATGACACATGTACAAGATTGGGCACCATCCCTCTAAATACAAAACTTTGGTAGTGGGTGATTTGGCACAGCGTTAATCTCTGATCCAAATGACCATTAAGAGGTTACTGATAGGATGAACGGATTTCTATTCATTCTAGAATAGTGTTTGAGTGGCTCTGAAATATGTACTTGTAAGCAAATAAAATCTTAGGAGTTAGAAGAACCCAGGGAGATAATTTTCTTTTTCTTTTTTTAAAAATTTTTTGATGAAGTACCCATGGACCAGAAAGTTGATGATTTGCACAAGACTTTTATGATGATGATGCTATGTGATATTTTGCCTCAGGCCACAAAATAACTGTCAGTCTATCCAATATTGATAACCTCTGATTCTTTAAGATGATTGGTAACCCCAAAAGTGGTATTAATGACTTGTCAGTTACGAAGAAGACAACTACAAATCTGTAAATTTAGACAAAAAAAAATTTAGGATAAAGTTTTTATGCTTTTTCTAGTTAGATTGCAAGTGAGAGGAACAAAGAAATCATGTAGGCTGCCTACCTAAAACCTTGAATGTACCTACAATTTTATTTTACATAAAACAAATCAGTCTTGGCAGGTTTAGTCCTGAAATGGTGTAGGGATCAAAGCCTGAGATAATAAGGATCCAAGGATTTAGAACTGGAAGAATCCTTAATGATTATTTAGTCCAATATTCATTTTAGAGATTCCATTGATGAGGAAGCAAGGGGAGGTAGAGAGAGAGCCATACTTGGAGAAAGGAAAGTCTGGGTTCAAAATGTAGGTATGACTCATATTGGTTAGGAAGACTGGAGCAAGTGACCTAATCTCTCAGTGCCCCAGGCAGCTCTCTGAGAGCGAGAGGATGTTAAGGACAGGTGACTGCCCATCTGCACTGGTGGAGGGAGTTTCCTCCTCCAGAATCTCCCTACGCTGATAAAAATCTATGGTCCAAACTGAAAACAGAGATGAGAAAAATGAGATTTAGGAAAAATAAATGACTCACCCAAAGCCACGAGTAATATTCAGTTGGGATCAACTGAAGTCGAAGGCTGATATGGGCAAAGGGAAATTCTGTGAATATTTATTAAGAAATGACAATGTTCCTGGAGGATAGGAGGATTTAGGTGATAGAAGAAAAAAAGATAAAAATTTTATTTAAAATAAAAGAACCTACAAAACAAGGTACTTGGGAAACAAAAACCAAAGTGATAAACAAATAAACAACATCCACTGACCTCAAGAAGTTAAAAGTTAGGTGGCACGTGAACTGAGCCATGAAAGAAGTTAAGAAGCTCTTATGGGAAGATGGGAGAGAGTCCATTCCAGGTGGAGTAAAGATAACTCTGTGCAAAGGTATTGTGGCCGAGGAAGCCTGCTGAGTCCGGGAATGGCAAGTAGGACACTTTGTCTGGCACCTAAAGTGACTGATGAGGACTATTGTGAAATAAGAATGAAAAGGTCAACCAGACTCAGAATCTGAGACACTTTGAATGCCAGGCTGAGTAGGAATTTTACCCTAAAGGCAATGGAGAGTCACTGATGATTGTGTAGTGACAAAAGGCTACGATCAAATCCCATGCTTTTTATTTTTATTTTCTAGTTTATTTTCTAGAAAAGATGTTTTAAGTTTTCTTGAAATGAGAATGGTCACTTGTTTTGGTAAAGACCTTGAATGTTTTCCTGAGCTGAGTAGGTAAATAAAAAGGAAAACCATCTTAAACCCGTTTACAAAAGGGCCCTTGGCAAGGGAGGAGTCCAAGACCCAGAAGTGCCTAAGCAGTGGGCAGAAACTTGAAGCGGGTCCAATATCTGGCATTTGCCCAATGACAAGGAAATGTTCCATATAAAAAAGCAGAGATTCCCATTCAGCAAAGTAAGTATACACCCGAATGTTTGAGGGTAACCAACAGGGCTCTGAGATGACTGAATCTTTCCATGCTCTGTGCCTCACTCCACTTAGTGCTATCCATGGCAAGAGTTCTGAGTTGTTCTATGAATAGTCCTGCAGCATTGTAAGGGGAATGTTTGCTGTCCTAGAAGGAACTTGTGCCCTTACAGATGAGAGAGTTGGCACTGGATGAACTGGGCAAAAGCAAAATGAGGGTCTCACCTCCCACTCTCACTTTTACCATCTGTCCAATGATGCTTTTGATTTACACTGTGACAGGGCTTCTTGTGCCCACCCTGTCTATAGCTCTAAGCAGGTCATTAGCCATCCTGAATTTGTCTAAAACATTTCCTCTCCAAAAAGTTAAAAAATCCCACAACCCTTCTCCCCACACTCCCCCCACCATATTTTCTATCACTGGGAAAGCTCGTAGGCTGGGATTTCATTCTCCTTAATTAATACAAACAGGAGTAGTTAAGTAAGTAATTGACAAAAATGAAAATGAAGAAAAGGTGCCCCAAACTTTATTTTTTTACAAAAAATTTTGCCTACCTTGTAGAAGATCTAAGCAACAAACCTTTTGTATCTGACCAATTGCTAGAGGATGTGTTAATTGCATGCTTCTGGCTTTATTTGCCCATTAACAGGCCAGTAGTGATTCACAGTCTGAAAATGAGGATGGGCTTATTTGCTTTTTCATAGTCACTGGAATGATTTTTTTTCTCTGTCTAAAACACTCTTCTGGCCTAAAGTGCCTATTTTCTGCCCCAGGCAATGAGGAGAAAGTCAGAATAGGATTCCCAGGGCTCCATCATGTGGGTAGCCTTAGGAACCTGAGGTTTCACAGTGACTGAGAACCCTACATACACACTTCATCAAATGCGGAATAACACACTTAACGAAATATTATAATATTCCTAATATATCATGGTTTGGAAAACCCAAACTGGACAGACAAGAGTTAGATGCCAGTGGACTCCAGCTTGAACATATTAGTATTTGAAACTCCGTTTGCTGCAATCATTCCCTAGCTGCCTTATCTTACAAAAATCCTCACTAGGAACTGGTGACAGTTATGGATCACTGAAAATTCCCTCTGAGAAGCATGTTAGATGTAACTAGTCCAACCTGGTAGTAAGATAACAGGGCCAATCACAATTTGCCCTGCTTGCAGGAATCCGTAAAACCTGCCCAAGAGAACTTAAAAAAAGTGGAATTGATTGAGTGCATTATCCTGAGAATAGAGAAGTGCTGAAGGGGAAACCAATGGACACCATGGTTCACAGACAGTGCAGTGCAATGCAGGCTAGAGTAGAACTCCTTTGCCAAAGAGAAACACTGCCAATCTTTTTTCTCCTCTATTTTTATTGCACACATCTGGCAATCAAGAGAACCATAATTCTTCCACTTAATACAATTCTCATGACATAAGCTGACTAACCACATGAAATCTGATCAAGAAAACAACCGTTGTCAACAGCAACAAATATGGTTGTTGCATCATTGAATAAACCACATACTTTTCTTCAAGCAGATAGAACTTTAGACTAGACCAGCATAAGAATGTTTCTACTCTGAATTGGGCATCTATCTGAAAAACTGACAGGATTGTCTTGAGAGGGTATGCGGGGGAGCTGTTTAAATAGAAAATGATTACAAAAACTAATTGTGGTTACTTATTTCCCAAAGTGTATGTACCATGAAATAATATATCTATTGGTTGCTCCCCAGACTGGACTCTACTTAGCCATAGAACCAGGAAATTGGGGTTTGAAAGTAATAGCTTGCAAGCACTTTACAAATACTATCTCATTTGATCCTCATAACAATTGAGGGAAAAAAAATGCTATTTACAAATGAGAAAAGTGAGGCAGAGAGAGGTTAAATGGTTACCTAAGGCTGCACATCTAGTAAGCGTGAGAACTGAGGTCTTTGTGATTTTGTCCACTGTAGCACCTAGCTCTCTTTTGATACCAGGAAAACAAAGAAAACAAAACAAAACAAAAATAAGAAAAATACTTCTTAACAATTAGAGCTGAACAAATGTAAGAGGGGCTGCCATAGTGAATTCCTCCCTTGCTATGGATTTTTAAATAGAGGTTGGATGGCCTCTCATTTTATATGTTATAGTAGGGATTCCTTTTGTGTATGAGTTGGAATATATGGCAGCTGAGGTGTATTCCAATTCTTAAAATCTGTGATTCTGTGGAATTCTCAAAGAAATTTTCTCCTGAGCATAAGCTCTGTTGGAGATGGTCACTGGCTGGAAAGGATATTTCAGGTACAGTTCAGTCCTTGTCTGATGAGTAATGGGACAGACTCTCATCCTTTGTCTTCTCCAAATGTTATGCTGTATTGATATTTGTCAACATCTGCCTCATAAAAAGTGAACCCCCTCCAAAATTAACTTCATGAAGAATAACAGAGTTGGAAAGGACCTCAGAAGCTACCAATACATCAATACATGAATTGATATCCAATGACTTCCTTTTTAGAGTAAACCTTGCAGGTGGTTATTCAGTCATTGCTTAAGACACCTCAAGTAAAGAGTGAGAGGAATCCATTACCTCCCCCAACAAACCTTCCATTTTTGGTTAGCACTACTTGTGCATAAGTGGGTGTTTTCTTTTCTTTTCTTTTGTTTTTTTTTCATTTTTTTACTCTTTCCTCTGACAACACACTTTAAGTTGTCTCTTTGCCACTTCTGGCCATCGGTCATGCTGTAGCTCTTAAAGTATTTGAATGCAATGAATCCTAACCCTACCTCTTCTTTTTTGTCAAGACCTATGATTTCCTTGATATGGGAAGCTAGCTCCCCTCTTGCTCCTACCCCCAAAGTAACCAACTCCCTCAACCAAAATATATCTATAACTTCTCTGTGACTTAAACAGTTGCCTTGTGCACTGAAAAGTTAACCAACTGTCTAGGGTCACACAGACATTATTGTCAGGTGAGATTGGATCCTAGGTCTTCCTCAGTTGGAGATCAGCATTCTGTCCATTACCCCATGCTGTCTCTCATATATCAGGTTCAGGGGATTGTGTATCCTTGTTCTTAATAATGTTATTCACTGTATTTTGAAATACTGGTTTAAAAATGGATTAGTTCATGAACGTAGAGATTGGCATCAGATTTACCACAAAAACAGGTTTTTTTAAAGACTCATGTTCCAACCCGCTTCATTCTGTGTCCTTCCCAGCATCCCTCAGTGAGACTACATAAGATTTACATTACCTTCTGTTTCTCTTTCAGTCAGGAAGAACTGGTTAGATAGAAGCATTCACCCATGTCATTTTGTCCATTCAGAATATTGTGTACACATATTTTGTTCCTAGGTAATTAATCCAGTAATAACTGATTTAGACTGATTTTCCCTCACAAACATGAACAAAATTAAATCTCTTGAAATTACTTTGGGCAATCTTATTGAAACCCAGAATCACAGAATTTTAGATTTGGAAGATTTGCCTCAAGCCCTATTTTAGCCAACCCATACCTGAAAGAGTACTATGCTCACACAACACACTTAACAAATGATTATCAAATATATGCTTAAAAACCTTCCACTGCTTCACAAAGGAGTCTGTTCTACCCATGGGCAGTTCTGACCTTTGGAAGCTTTTCCTGATAAAAAGATTATTTTACTTCTTCACTAATTCCTTGTTCCTGGTCCTTGTTCCTGGGACTAAACGGAACAAGTCCACTCCCTTTTCTAACATACCTTTCCTTACTCCTTACTGAGACTAATGGGAGGTAATTATCACAAACATCTTTAAGATTCTAGGATGAGAATTTCTCTCCCAAATTCCTTTCCTCCTCCCTTTGGCAGTAAGTCTTTTGTGTGCTCAAAGAAGTCATTTGGTAATTTTCAGTTTTAGCATAGACTGTTAAGATGGGTTAACTTCCCAACTAGTGCTTCAGATGACATCAACCACATTGCATTTTTCCCCATTTAGAAGATATTCACATGCCCTCCTCTTGCTTAGTTTCTAATTAGATGTAAATTGAGGTCTTTTCTAATACCTCTTGCATTTATTGTTTTTAATTTTATTTATTCTATTTTTAATTATTAAATAATACAAGCATTTCCATAACATGATATAATAAAAAGATGATTGCACATGAAACTGCAAATCTATTCTGTACAACTTGCTATTCCTTATAAATATATAATAAATTTATCATGTAATCCCTTCTGTGTCATATGTTCAAAAATGCCCAGACCAGAGCAACACAAATGAAGTAAGGACAGCACAATGCCTGCTGAATAGGAGGTGCTCATTAAATGTTTGCTGAATGATTGCTTGATTGTTAAGGAATGAGACATAGGCTTGAGAATGAAAAGCTAGAATTTTAGCCCAGGGAAAAGACGAGTTAGTAATATTCAAGAACAAATGACAGGATGCTATTAGAAGGGTCATCCACAGCTTTGTGCCTTCAGCTGAAGATACAGAAGGAAGAAAGGGCTTAAGTTTTAGACCAAAAGGCCAACTTAGATAATTATTGGTGCCCAACCAAGGAGAGCTATAGGGACATAGAGAATAGGCTGTGTCTACTGCTGGCTTATTACAAGTGCCTCAAAATCCAGTCATTGGAATCACTCTTTGGGTTACAGTGCTGTGTCACTCCGCAAACATTATTAAATGTCAGGAATTGTGTTAAGTGCTACAAGGATATAAAATTGTGTTCAGGATACAAAAGACAGGTGAAAGAGCAGCCCCTTCCCTTAGCAAGTTCATGGTCTAAGGGGATCAACAACACGCAAGCAGCTATTTACAAATAAGATATATACAAGATATGTCAGAAATACTGCATTCACCAGAAGGAAGACCCTGTTAACTTTAGCACACTCTAACCTGGGGAAGATAAGACATTACTGTATCAGCACAACTGCTTTGACTGTTAATTCAACAAGAACAGGGCTTCTGAGGAATGGAGCCCCTGAATGGCAAATTTTGATGGAGAGAAGAGAACAGAAAAACCTGAAGAATGGGGATTGTCTTACTCTTTGTCTCCCCAGAAGGTAGCACAGCAAACAACCCATGCCAGGAGCACAAAAAAAGGCTTGTTGATGATGTGCTGGATACTAAGAGGTACTTTAAGTAATATCCAAGTCCACGGACTTCTACCCATAGGTCCATGGTTAGATTTCAGAGAGTTCATGACTTTGGGTGGAAAAAAAAATGCAACTGTTTTTTTTTCAGTAACCTCTAGCTAAAACTTAGGATTTCCTTTAATTATTCATTTATTTCGTTTTTTTTTCTAAGAAGATTTCCATTGGCCTCAACAGATTGCCAAAGGGCTATATGGAAAGAAAGAAAGATGAAAGAAAAAGAAAGAAAGAAAGAAAGAAAGGAAGGAAGGAAGGAAGGAAGGAAGGAAGGAAGGAAGGAAGGAAGGAAGGAAGGAAGAAGAAAGAGAAAAAAAGAAAAAAGAGAGAAAGAAAAAAGAAAGACAGGAAAAGGTTAAGAGGAACTGTAATTTCTTTTTGTTTAATTTATCTATTCATTCATCCATTTATTTATTTATTTTATCTGTTTCTATTTATGTTTTTATTTATTCATTTATATTTTTCAACATTCTCTTCAACAAGATTTTGAATTTCAAATTTTCTTTCCATCTCTCCCCTCCTCCCACCCCAGGACAGCATGCATTCTGAATACCCCTTCCTCCAATCTGCCCTCCCTTCTATCACCCCCCTCTCTTCTCTTATCCCTTTCCCTTCTGTTTTCCTATAGGGCAAGATAAATTTCTATACCCCATTGCTTATATATCTTATTTCACAGTTGCATGTAAAAACAATTTTTAGCATTCATTTTTAAAGCTTTGAGTTCCACATACTCTCCCTTCCCCCTTCCCCACCCCCCTTTATGGAACCATAATTTCAAGAGATTTTTAGTCTACTTGAGAAAACCTGTTATAAACTAAAAAAAAAATAACGAGCAAAGGAATATTTAAATTACTAAACAATGCAGATTCTAAATCCTAGAAAAGTTCATAGAAAAACATTATGGAATGAAATGTTGAACAGTGGGAGGGAAAATCCCATCTAGAAAGTAAGACAAAACTAGAGTAGAATTTGAATAAGTAGAGAAGCAGAAGCTAGATATTTTTTTCTGTTTCAGTTTTTGCATTTATACCTGCAGCCCTGATGCAATGCCTGACATGGAATAGGGGCTGAATAAACGCTGATTGATTGGGGGAACAACATGAATGAAGACTTAAAGGTGAAAGTCAACACAGTATAGTAAGTGAACATGAGAAGTTCTGACTGGCACCAGGGGTCTGTGTCAGTTGGTAAGTTAGAATTGAAGAGATTGCAGAGGACTTCAGTTACCAGGCCTGAAGATTTTGGGGCTTTGTCCTAAAGCTAATAGAAGTTTTTGAAATCCTCTTGACCTTGTGCCCACATTTCAAGAACCATGTCACCTGCCACCTCTTTCTATAATTTTCTCCTGTTCTAGCCAGTTGGAAGTGGTTTGTGGCTGTTACTCAGTCATGTCTGACTATGACCCCATTTGGGGTTTTCTTGACAAAGATACTGGAATAGTTTACCATTACCTTCTTCAGCTCATTTGACAGATGAGGAAACTGAGGCGAATGGGGTTAAGTGACTTGCCTAGGGTCTTACAGCTAGTAAGGGTCTGTTTGAACTCAGGAAGATGAGTCTTCCTGACTCCAGCCTCAGTACTCTATGCACTGTGACACCTAGCTGTCTCTGGAAGTGGTTGCCACCTCCTTAAAATTCTTGAAGTATTTGTTTGTACCTCTGTTATGTACTTCTGGTGCTCTATTTCCTTTATAGATAATTGTGTACTGATGTTATCTCCCCTTTTGGATTATCAGCTCCTTAAGGGCAAGAGCTATATCTTGTTGATCTTTTAGGTCTTTCAGAATCTGACACGGTGCTTTGCCCACTCACAAACATTTATTGACTCTCTTGTTGAACTCAACTGGCTAAGGAAGTGTATTCTAGAATTGTAGGCTGTCAATCTGCTTCTACCTCTACCTCTATTCTCCTGAAGATAAAGTTGTCATTGGCTGTCTTGATTTATACGCTTAGATTGGCACATTAAGAATGGTGTCAAACTGCTTGGCTTTGTAGTGCCAAAGGAGTAGAATTAGAAGGATCTTGGAGGTCATATAATCCAGTTTGTTTCTTTCTGAGATGAAGAAACTAGAGGCTCAGAGAGGTCAAGTGAAATTCCCCAAATCACAGCTATAGTGACTCATAGAACCAAGATTCAATCAAAGGTCTCAGATTCTAAAGCCACAGTTCTTTCTGTAACAACACCCTTTCTTCCTTTTCCATTCAAACACTGCCATAATGTTTTATTGCCAAGGAAGAAATTATCACTAAATCTTCTGCTTATAGAATCCTAGGATTTTAGAGACAAAAAAGACTCTAGAAGGGTCATCTATTCTATCAACCCCCCTCCCCATTTATTTTTCAGGTGAGAAAACTGAAGCCTGGCAAGGCAATGCCCGCTAGTGACTATTAGGGTCAGGACTAGGACCAGGTCTCATTCAGTGCTCTGGCTACCGTACCATACAGTATTTTTAAGGATACTGAAAGAACCTTTTTTAAATGGTCCTAATGAGGTCAAAGGTGTGGTCAATTAAGTTTGTACAAAGGAAAAGTGTTCTACAGAATTCATATATTTATTGTTGTTCAAATTTGTCCCACTCCTTTCTTGGTGAAGATACTGATATGGTTTGTTATTTCCTTCTCCAGCTCATTTGATGGATGAGGAAACTGAGGCAAATAGGAACTTGCCCAAGGTCACATAGCTAGTAAGTGTCTGAGGCCAGATTGGAATTCATGAAGATGAGTCTTCCTGACTTCAGGTCCAACACACTATCCACTGAGTCACTTAGCTGCCCTGAATTCCTGTATATCTGTGGGTATGGGGTATGTGGTGGGGGGGGAGCAACAAGGCACCTATCTTTAATTTAAGTTGTATGTATCTTATTTGTAGATAATTGTTTGCATACTGTCTCCTCCATTAGACTATGAGGCCCTTGAGAGAAGGGGCTGTTTTGTTTCAGTTTTACCTTTCTTTGCATCGTTAGAGTTCAGCACAGTGCCTGGAACATAATAGTTGCTTACTAAATACAGATTGACTGACTGTCAACACAGTGGCAGTACTAATCATAATTACCAGAAGAAAAAAACCTACAACAACGACTTAAGATATTTCATGAACTGGGTAAATGAAGTCGTCTTTATATCTGAAGGATATTATTGACATATGAAGATGTTCTGGCATGTTTTTCCCTCTGTACTTCTCTTTTGCTGTAAGACGCCTGACCATAATGGAATAATTGGAAAGCTAAAATGGCCTGTAGTCTATCACAAAATGTATACACGCTTTGTGTGAGTGTAGTGTTCAGGTCTAGAAAGTATATCTTAGGAAGAACACCAGTGAGATAGAGAGAATCCAGGGAAATATGACCAGGGTGGTGAAAAGGCCTCCAGCTTTTGTTATATGAGGACCACTTGAAGAAATTGAAGATATTTAACCAATAGAAGAAACTTAGTGCCTTACATGATAAGTAGTCTATCCAGTGGGGGAAAAAAAGACAGGATTAATTCTGCTTGGCTGAGAGTTTGGGAAGGGGAGGGAAGGAGTAATGGATGGAAATTGCCAAGAAATAAACATAACCTTGATATAAAGAAAAACCTCCTACCCGTAAGAGCTGGCCAAAGGAAGGTTGAGAAGGTGGGGTTCCTTTTCAGTTTAGCTCTTCCAGCATGAGGTGGATGACAGTTTCTCTAGTTGTTGTAGAGAGGATTCTTATTCAGGTATGAAAGGATTAGAAGGTCTCCAGGGACCCTAACTTTGATTCTCTCTTTCTGCCCTTTCCAAGCCATTCCTATTCTTTACATTTCCAGTGACAGACTTTCTGAAAGTTTTCTATAAATAACTGGGGTAGGCAAGTACAGGGATAGGACTGGATCATATTATTTAAGAAAGGGTGCATATGATAATAGAATTTTATCAAATTTTCCATCTGCTTCAGCGTAAAGGACATTTCGTATACCATGTTGGCTATCAAAGCAGCATGCAAGCATTATTCAATCATATATTTAGAGTTGGAAGGGACTTTATAGATCAACAAGCTCATAGCTCTAATTTTGCATTTGAGGAAAGTGAGACACAGAGAGGGTAAGTATTTTCCTTGTCCCCCTCAAACCTAAACAAACCAGCAAAAAAAATGAATAAATAACTGGAACAGTCTGTTTTTCTCTTATGTGGCAAGAGTTACATATTTCTCAGCTCTTTCTTTCCTTTTCTCTTGGAAAAAAACAGAATAGAGATTTTATGAAACCCATCTTATTTTTACCCTGAAATCATACAAAAACAGTTGTTCAGACCTTAATGTGTTTCTGTTGTGTTTCACTTGTATATAAACGAAATGCTAAGTCAAATATGGTATTTATAGAGTGAAGTAGATTTAAGGAGTGATTATTGGAATTAATATCATTCCCTATATTACCAAGATAGGAGGCATTCACTGAAGTCATAGTGTTTCTGTTGGGGAAATATTTTATAATATGCTATATTTTTGTCAATGAAAAAACTTAATACTTTCAGTAGCCCTGACTTAGGTACACTATTAAGCAAAGGATTGTGCACTACCAGACAAAAGGTATACATATTATGACATTATAATTTCTTCAGTTTTTCATTTCATTTTTATGTAACAAACACTTATTTTTTTTTTCTTCATCCTATCATGCCCCCAACTTGAGAGAAAAGAAAAGCAAAACCCTTGGAATAAATATTCATGGTCAAGCAAGAAATAATCATATTGTCTATGTCCAAAAATACATGTCTTATTCTACACTTGAATGCATTAACTCTCTGTTAGGAGGCAGATAACATCCCTTCATATCATTCCTCTGGAACAATGGATGGTCATTGCATTGATCAGATTTCTAAAATCTTTTAAAGTTATTTGAAGTTATAATGTTGTTATTATATAAATTGTACTTCTGCTTCTATTCATTGCACTCTGCATCAGTTTATAAAAATCTTCCCAGGTTCCTCTGAACCCATTCCTTTCATAATTTCTTCTAATAGAATATTCACTTACATTTATATACTAAAGTTTGTTAAGTAATTCTTCATTTGATGGGCTCCATCTTCATTTCTAGTTTTTTTTTTGTACTACAAAGAACTCTCTTAATTACACTTTCTCCTCTATAATTAGAGTGTATGTCAGGAATTTTCAGCCAGGGATCCACAAAATATGTTTTAAAATATTTTGATAGTTATCTTTCTTTTTTTAATATTTTCTTTTTTTCCAATTACATGTAAAATAATTTTAACAGTTTTTTAAATTTTGAATTGCACATTTTTAATCCCCTTTGCCATTATTGAGAAGGCAAGCAATTTGATATATGTTATACAAGTGCAGTCATGCAAAACATATTTCCACATTGACTCTGTTAGACCAAAAAAAGAAAAAAAATAAAGTTTAAAGAAGTATGCTCTGATTTGGATGCCATGAGTTCTTTCTCTGGAGAGGGATAGCATTTTTAATCATAAATCCTTCAGAATTGTCTTGGATCATCGTATTGCTGAGAATAGCTAAGTCATTCACAGTTGATCATCATAAAATGTTGCTGTAACTGTATACCATGTTCTCCCGGTTCTGCCCACTTTTCTTTCCTTCAGTTCATGTAAGTTTTTCTAGGTTTTTTCTGGAACGATACTGCTTATCAATTCTTACAGCACAATAGTATCCTATTACAATCATATACCATGACTTATTCAGTCATTTCCCAGTTGATGGGCATTCCCTCAATTTCCAATTCTTTGCCACCACAAAATGAAGTGCTTTAAATATTTTTGTTCATAAAGGTCCTCTTCCTTAAAAACAAAAACAGAAAAACTCTTTGAGATAGACACAACAGTGCTATTGTTGGGTCAAAGGTATGGACAGTTTTATAACCCTTTGGACAGAGTTCTGGATTGCTCTCTAGAGTTGTTGAATTAATTCATGACTCTACCAACAATGCATTAATATCTCAATTTTCCCACATCACATCGCTCCCAACATTTGTCATTTTCCTTCTCTGTCATATTAGTCAACCTAATAGACATGAGGTGGTACCTCAGAATTGTTTTAATTTGCATTTTTCTAAGCAATTATGATTTAGTATATCTTTATATGACTATAAAGAGCTTGGATTTCTTCATCTGAAAACTGCCTGTTTATATCTTTTGACCATTTATCAATTGGGGAATGATCCATCCATGTAAATTTGACTCAGTTTTCTATATATATGAGAAAAGAGATCTTTATTAGAGAAACTTGCTGTAAAAATATTTTCTCCGGTTTTTTGCTTTCCTTCTAATCTTAACTGCATTGGTTTTGTTTGTTTACAATCTTTTTAATTTAATGTAATCAAAATTGATAATTATATTTCAATATCAGTTAATTTCCTTTGTAGTCTTATGTATGTTATTTTATACCTTTAAAAACATTATTCTGATCTGTAGACTTCACCTGACTGCAAAGGGGGTCTATTACACACGCACACAGAGAGAGACAGACAGAGAGAGAGAGAGAGAGAGAAAGGCTAACATTTACAAATAATAGAATTAAGAGGAACATAAAGAGAGGGAAGTGAAGAAATACATTTCTATAATCTGATCTCAAGTAGAAGACTATGATATTCTTCTGAGCTTTGCTACATAACCAGGTCTTAACTTTCCCCTTCTCCCTTTATAATGTACATTGTGTGATCAAAAACTGGAAAAATCATGTCATCCAAGTCAAACTCTATTAGGAGATGCTCCAGAAGATTGAGCAAATTATTTTGTTGTGCTCTATTTGGATTCTGTGAAACATTGCTTGAAATATGTGAACATTGGTTAGAACTTAGTAAACCTTTGTCATGGAAATATTTTGTCCACTCAATGAAGTGTTATGACTGCCAGCCATTTATTGTTTGGGGAGAAAAACAATGAGTTGTAGTTAAGAGAAGAGTACCAGCACTGTACATTAGAAGGATAAATAGTTTCTATTTCTTAGATCTATTCAAAAAGTAACAAAGTGGGAAGAGGATACCACACCAAGGTTTTCCAAACTAAATATGAAAAGGAAAAGAGAAGAATGGGGATAGGGGAGAAAGTGAAACAGGAATAGGGAAAGGACACTTTTTCACTATCTCACTCAAATTTTTTCAAAGAAGTACATTGTGATAGTCAGGTGTATTATTGCACAGCTAGGTAGCACAGTGGATAGAGTGCTAAACCTGGAGTCAAGAAGACTCATGTGCAGCCTCAGATACTTGTTAGCTGCGTGACCCTGGAAAAGTCAATTAACTGTGTTTGCCTCTATTTCCTCATCTGTAAAATGAGTTGGAGAAGGAAATGACAAACGACTCCAGTATCTCTGTAAAGAAAACCCCAAATGGAGTCATGAAGAGGCAGGCACCATTTTAAAAATGATGAATTAAGCCAGATGTATTAAGGTCACAACTACTGAAATAAAGACTCCATGGAATATTCTGGACAGGTGATGGAAATAATCATGTAAACACAATAGAAATTTGAGGATAAAAGTAAATTTTTATCTCCAATAATTTTTTCTCTATTTTGTAGAAAGAAATTTGTCCAGCAATGCAAAAAATATCTTTGTCACAAATATTCATAGTCTAGCAAACATTCTAGCATTGTCCCTCCCCAAAAATATGTCACTTTGTGAGGACAGGGATTTGAGCAACTACTTCCTTCGGATTCCTGAGAGAAACTAATGCAGCTTTTATCACCTCCTCCAGTGATCTTCCCCTCCTTATATTTCTTAAAATACTCTGTACAAGCTTCTTTTTTGCCCTTTTCATATTCTACCTTACATTGTACTTAGTTTTGTACTGCTATCTTATCCTCACCTACTGGATGATAAGACCATTTAATGCATCATTAATTAATTTCTTGGTTTTCATCTCGAGTCCCAGTGCAGAGGGAAATGTCTTATAAAGAGGAGATACATAAAAAATGGTTAATTAAATTAAATTATGGCATTCCATAGCTGGCATACTATGCTGTTATTCTTGAAAATTCTATCCCTATAGTGCCTAAGGTTGTATTTTGTTTGTCTGCTTTTTTTTTAAAAAAGATCTCTTCTGTGAATTTGGGTGTCCTTCTAGGTTAGCCTCTCTAGCATGGCTACCTGAGACATGTCTTGCAAGCCCTTTTATTCCTGCTGCAAGAGGAATCTGTGCTGTTGGGTGAGTCTGTGTGTTGGTGATGAGAATTCATCTGACCTGGCTGATTTGCAGAGGGTCAACGTCGCTAATGACAACTGTCTGTCACCAAACTCAGCTAACTAGCCTTTTATATGAGCAAAAGTTTCTGATGCATCCCCTTCATTGCTGCCACAGAAAAGCAGCAGAGAAGAAAATGGTCCCCTCTCACGTAGTGCCTTGAAATGGAAAGGAGATGGGATCTGTGTAATTGTTCTTAAAATCCATCAAGCTACCAACTAAAAAGATAATATCTCAAATATATGGCTGAACATTAAAGATGTAGCACCTCTCCCCCATCCAAGATAAGAGAAAAGCAACTTACCTTTTCTTAAGGTCATATTTCCTTTTGTTCTTCTTCCTCCCATTCCCTATTACTTTCTATTATTTGTAAATATATGTTGTACATATTTATTCATCTGTGTACATATTCTTTCCTGTTAGTGGAATGTAAGCTACTTGAGAACAGATGCTATTTCTGTTTTGCCCTAACAGTACCTCATATTGCTTGTTGAATTCAATTAAATTGAATTATATTTCTATTGTAGGTTCCAATAAGGAAAAGTTTTCTAATAATTAGAGCTGTCAAGAAATGAAATATTTTATTAATGGTCTTTTTTTCTAAATAAAAGGCATGAAAACTTTAAAAAAGTGGAATGAGCTGGCAGAAGAGTATTAGGATAAATTCCTTTAGGTAACTGGTGATAAGCAGAGGGTGAATTACCACTTGTTGGAGACTGGCACACAAAATTCCTCATTTTGGTAGATGTGGGCTAGATCACCTCTGAAGGTCTTTTTACACTCAAAGATCTCAACATGTTGTTTGAATTACATTTTTCTGCCACATTTAAAGTTGGTCACTGACTCTGAAAGAATGATAATGCATTTTAATTTTCACAAGGAGGTCTAATTTCAAGTTTTCATTTCACAGCAGGTAACCAAACTTTTTTCACCTATTAACATTTGTTACTAGACAATGAAGTTTTTCTTAAGCTAACAATGATTCTTGACAAATCTATCTATGGCAACATAAGTATTTCATTTGGAGAAACTGAGTTTGAACTCTCACTATATTTGAAATTTAGAGTCAGGCAGTTTTGATTGAATCTAACAAATATGCAGATCATTTCTTCAACTTCTAAATCAGTTCATCAATTAGCAAAGCAGTGCCTTCTTAGTGTGCTACATTTTTGTGTGTGTTGAGAGATATAGCATGTCTTTTTTATTCTAGATCAACATCTTAAAATAATGATTATCTAAAATAGAGACTCTGGAACAAGGGTTGGTATGCTTGGTTCATTGGCCTTGAGTTGGAGGACGTAAAACCCTCATCTATATATTTGTCTACCAGACCATTAAGTACCCCTCTTTCTACATGCATACACCATCATCATTATAGCCAACCTTTATATAACCATTTTACTGTTTTAACAAAATTTGCACATATTATCTCATTTGATAATTTATTACCACAACAACTCTGTGAAGTAGGTGCAGTTCTTATCCTCATTTTACAGATGATGAAACTAAGTAAGTAACTTGCTAAAGGTCACGCAGCCAGTAAATAATTGAGGTAGGATATTTCCATGCTTATTTAGTTGCCACAATACAGATAGCTATTAATTTTAGGGGGGCAGCTAGGTGGCACCATAGTGGATAGAGCACCAGGTCTGAAGACAAGAAAATTCATCTTAGTGTGTTTTAGTGTGCTGCTTTTAAAAGTAAATTGAAAATGCCTGTAACTGTAAGCCAAAAATGTTTTAGTAACTTCACACCAAATAGAACTCAAAGTAAAAATATTATTGATAGAAATTTATGCAAATTTCACAAAGGCATAGATTTTGAAATTTCCTTTTTGGATTTTACTGCATTTTGTCAGAAAAGTCAGTTGCTGGTACTTGATCTGACTGAGAATAAAGAACTGTTTTCTTTCCCTGTGCTAAATCCAGAAGCTGGAATGAACTTGAACTACAATGAGGCAGAGAAATCTTAAAAGAGAGAGCTATTCAAATAACGATAAAACATACTTGAAAGCATTCCAGGAGGGAGGGTTGCCACAGGCAAAAAGTATGTTTCCTTTAAAAGTGTGTCTTTGCCCTTCTCTCTCATTGTTCTGTTTTAGTGTGCACCCCTCTCTCAGAGCTCACAGCTCTCAGGAATGTTAAAGCTCCACAAGGATCCCCCAGTGGGCCCCATCCTCTTCTCTAATTCCAGGTCAGGATTTACCTGGACTGTGTCCCATTGCCTCAGGGCCCAGTGTGAAGTGGTTGGTTAATCTGATAAACTGAATGTGCTAAGCTATTAATGGGTGATAATGGGTTATTTGTACTTTAACCAGAACTTCTGGATCAAGAGTGGGGAACCCTTCCTGGAGGCCACCTGTAGTCCTCTAGGTCCTCAAATGCGGCCCTTTGACTGAATCCAAACTTCAGAGAACAAATTCCCCTAATAAAATAATTTGTTCTATAAAAATAGGACTCAGTTAAAAGGCCTTACCCAAGAACCTGGAAGGCCACAGGTTCCCCATCCATGCATCTGGAGACACAGAATCTTAACTCAAAGGAATATATTTCTTATATTAAATTAATTTTAATTTTTAAATTAGTATTTATTTTCTTTCCTTCCAACCTTTCCCCACCTCCCAAAGGGGAAAACAAAATAAAACAAACAAAAAAACCTCTTTGACTCAATATCAAAGCAAAACAAATTATCACATTGGTCATGTCCAAAAATGTTTATTTCATTCTAGGTCTTGAGTCTATCACCTCTGTCAGGAGTGGTCTTCATCATTGGCTCTCTGAAATTGTGACTGGTCATTGCATGCAGATGGTGGGAATTTCAGACAAGGCATGATGGGAAAAATGGACAGCTGGGCATTTATTCCATCCCTGTCCTCAAATAACAACAGAACCTTAGACTTCCAAGCACAACTGTGGGTTAATCTCATATGAAGGATCTCGGATACTAGACGGATTCACACAAGTCAGCCAAAGTATAGTTAAAGTACTCCATGTCAAAGTTTTTGTTTTGTCTCTAGTATGACTTTGCTGTCATAAGTTGGGGGCGGGGGGAGGCAGAGCTAAACCCTAGCAAAAGGAAGCTCAGTGGCACCAGAAATATAACATCTCTAATTTCCCCTTGATGAATTACTACAGAACCTATTGGGCTTCCATCATCTGTAAAGAATTTAGTTAGGTTGAACTCCACATCACGATAAGGCATTGAAGTGCAGTCCAAGCTTTAAGGGACCTCAGAAGCTATACAGTTCAAATCCTTAATTTTATAAATAAGGAATCTGAGACCTAGGGAGATTAAATGGATATTTTATATACCATGATTTGATTTAGCAATGGTAACATTATGCTAATTAATGAATTCAAACAAACCTGGGGATGGTATGTACCCCAAGCAAAAATTTTATTAGAAAATGGTTCACATCCTCTTCATTTCCTTTCCTTACAGGAAAGTGTTATAACAAAGCACAATTGGCAAGGCTGTAGTCAGGAAATCCTTGATTGGCCAGAGATTACATTTGGGCTCAGGCCCCTTTCATGAATTTGACCCCTTTCCACCTTCTACTCTCCTCACAATACAACCAAGTCACTCCCTACTTTCTCCCTTTGCCCTATACCTTCTTTGACTTCCAGGGCTGGAGAATTTGGAAGTTCCCTAGAACTGGCCATCTTGTTTGCTTGTAATTAGGAGTAGCCAGGTAGCGTATGAGTAACAAGCAGATCTTTTATCTTTTGTTGACTAGACAAAGCAAAGCATTCTGCCCAAAGTGATCTTCTGCCCAATCAAAGGATCCCAATGAGAGCTATAAGATAACATTCCAATTAAAATCCAGCAAAGGTAAAAAACTACTGCCTCTACAAGACTGGTAATAATTTAAGAGGTGGCATCTCAAGGTTTCAGCTCCACAGTGACAAAGGAGAATTTCCAGGATGTTCTTAGCTATGACTTTACTTACAAGAGGATAGGCTAGGAGGGAGGGAAAGACTCCTGTGTATGCCATACAGTAATTTTTTTCATATAATAGAATGAACATGCTATGTTTAAATTTCCTTTTAATAACTGTACCCTCTAATATTAGCTGTTCAGACTGAACCTTGACTTACCTGTTTCTGTAGAGAATCATGTTGATTGTGACCTAGAATAAAGAATATTCTTAAGTAGGTTTCATCTTTCAATTAAAATTAATTAAGCTTGAGAGTATTCCTCATATGCATAAATGTAGTTTTGACATAAATCAAGGCAAATTGGCCCATTTTTTAAAATGGAACTTAGACATTTTTCAGTTTTGATGACAGCTTTTTGCTGTCTCCTGATTAATCAAAGTAGATGATACTTTGGAGAATATCATTGACTTCTCTTTTCTTTCTCCCCCAGATATCTATCACCAAATTCTTTTGTAATGTCTATTGCATCCATACTAGCTTTCTTTTTTGCTACTACTTCTAGCACCTTAGTTTAGATCTTCATTACTTTATTATACCTTGAGACTGAAATAAGTTTCTAAATAGTGTCCCTGATTCTAACCTCTCTCTCTCTCTCTCTCTCTCTCTCTCTCTCTCTCTCTCTCTCTCTCTCTCTCTCTCTCTCCTCCTCTCTCTCTCTCTCTCTCTCTCTCTCTCTCTCTCTCTCTCTCTCTCTCTCTGTCCCAAACTTAACACATCCCTAAAAAGTTAATCTCTTTAAAATACTGTTTTACACCTCTAGGAGACCCCTGTCATGCCTAAAACTCTGACTCTTAACTGCCTGAAGATAAAATCTCACTTCCTTATCATAGTATTCAAGGTCTTCCATAATGTAGCCCCTCCATTTTGTAGAGATAATTCCTCATTTTAGGGAGGAAGATGGACTGCAATGACTACTAAGCCTCATTTTGATGGCCAAAGTCTAGGATTCTCTGAGCCTTTCCAAAGCCATCTCCAACTAAATGAACAACCACTTCTACCAATCCAGTTGAAGCACACAGAACATAGCATAATTTTGCTGGCTCTCTTCCTGTACCCTAGAATTTGCTTTTTCTTTTCCTTATTTTGGAGGATTAAATGACTTTCTCAGGGTCACACAGTTAGTAAGTACCTGAACTCAGGTTCCTGACTCTAGGACCAGTGTTGTAGCCACTGTGCTACCTAGCTGCCTGTTTACAGATTGCTTTTTCTAGAATTTCCTGTCCTGGATCAGTTCTGCTTATCTATGATTGACCTTTCCTTTAAGGCCTAATTCAAGCCCCACTTATTCAGTAACATTGTCCCCAACTTACGTGTGTGTCTTACTAAGCAATGTTCCCACTTCCAGACTGCTGTAGAATGGGGTGATGATGCCAATTGTTTGCTACTGTGCCCCTGCTACTTTGTTTTGTTGTCTATATGACTGTCTTTTTGACTACTTATCTGATCAAATGAAATATTTTTTGAAAAGTGCTTAGCACAAGGTCTGGCACATAGTAGGTGCTAAATTATTACTTGTTCGTTCCCTCTTTGTTATGAATTATATGCATCTAAGTATATATGTATCCATATGTGTATATATATATATAACTATATAGGTATCTATATTTATAAGTATTTATGTTTATATGCATATTTGTCTGTATAGCTATATCTATATCTATGTAGATAGATGTAGATATAGATAATATTGAGAGAGAGAGATATTTCATCATGTACCTGCACGCAGCAAGAAACATGTCTTTATGAAACATTTGGACATATCCTCTTCTACTGCTAAGGATGAGCATAAGGGTACTAGAAACATAATTGCGTCACCAAGAAGGTCAAAATGAAGTAGCTGTAGCATATGTACTAATAACTGTTGCAGAGAATAAGTGGTATATTTTGAAGATCTTGACCAGACCCTTTAGCCAGAAGGAGTCCACTTGTGATTGTCATTTGGTGACTTCAGTGTGCAGGTTGACGTTGAGGAAGATGGCAAAAACTGAAAATACGTTTTATGGTAAACAAGAGGTCAAAGACTCGTTTATTCCTAAAAAGCCTCAGACCTATACATCATCAGCATTATAATCAAAAAGAGAGTGGAGTCAGGGTTGTAGTGAGTTGTGTGTAGCATCACACACACACACAGAGTAATTGGATGGCATCTAAACAGAGGATTACTGACTTGAGAAACATTTTAGAATCCGTTATCTCTGTGTTTTCTCAAAGATCAAAATCACTACCAAATAATAAGAAAGGACAATGTGAAGAAAATATTCCACATGATTACAGAACTTTTAACCCAGTCTGTATAAATGAGCTATTGCTGGTGAAAAGAGAAAAAATCAGACTTAAAGGAAGCCAGAGAAGTCGTCAGACAGAGTTGAGGAGGGAGAGCATTGCAGTTATTGGGGAAAAAAAAAAAAAACGGAGAAAAGGCCCTGAAATGAGAGGAGTATCTTATTCATGAACAATAGCCAAGAGGCCACTGTGACTGAATCTAAGAATGTGTGATGGGCAGTCGGTATAAGAAGACCAGAAATGTAGAAGATTTTGAATGTCAAACAGCATTTTGTATTTGATCTTGGAGGCAATAGGGAATCACTGGAGTTTATTGACTTGGGGGAGAGAGGTAATTGACCTTCATGTTAGGAAAATCATTTTAGTGACTGAATGGAAGATGGATTAGAGTGAAGAGAGACTTGAGGTAGGTTACTTCAGGAGAGATCCACCAGCAGGTTATTGCAATAGCCCAGGTGTGAGTTGATAATGGCTTGCACCACAGTGGGAACAGTGTCAAATGAGACAAGGGAGTGGATTCAAGAAATGTTGCAAAGGTGAAACTGACAGACCTTGTAGATTTCAGGGAGTGAGAGATAGTGAGGTCCTCCAAGATGACACTTAGGTTTGCAAGCCTGGGGACTGGGAATTTTACCTGCAACTCCCTTTACCTTCAGGTGAGACATTCTCATTGGGTTTCCATAGCTTTATAGATTCAAAGCAGACCTCATCTCTGGGATGAGTTTATCTATGTTAAGGAGATAGTTTTAAAACATTCATCTATCTACAATGACTTTTTCATCTAGAATTGGCTTCCCTATGTCACTTAGCAGGTAATTCAACTTTCTCTACCTTTATAGGCTATTTGCTGGGCCTATATAGCTCAGTGAACGCACCAAGTTCATTTGAGCATACTTAGGCTAGGTGACACAGTAGATAGAGTACCTACCCAGGCCTAGAGTGATGACAAAGTTCAATTTGATCTCAGACACTAGCTTTGTGATCCTGGGCAAGTCATTTAACACCATTTGCCTCAGTTTCCTCATCTGTCAAATGAGCTGGAGAAGGAAATATCTTTGCCAAGAAAACCCTAAATTGGTTCACAGAGTCAGATGTGACTGAAACAACCGAACAACCACGACAGAAAGGTAAATTTACTGGCAGGACATGCATATTGAAAATTTCAAAACCACATGTAAATAAGAAGAATGTGTGGTTTTTAAAAATTATTCCCACCACCTTCCAATCATAAAGAAAATGGAGAATTGATTGCCACAGAAGGAGACTGGGAAATGAGCTGGATTTTCAATCTTTGTAGCAGACTCTCAGCCATCTTGACTGTTCTGTGCCTTGGTTTTCCATGAAAAATCGATTGCCAGGAGCACTAGCATTATTGATCTTGAGTGGCCTAAAATAGGAAAAACTATGAGAAGGTATCTAGGAAAACTTTCACATAGTTCAGAAATGTTGCTGTCTGCTCTAGGCGTGGGTGACTTTATCAAAGTGTTTCGCCCACTTCCAAATTTCCTCTTGTTAAAACCTAAGGCCTTATTTGGCTGTCACTTAAGAGCACAGTGTTTTTCAGACAAGTGCCTAGCAGCTAATTTTAACAAAATTATGTGAAATAGAAAAAACAAGGCTGCTGTTAGAGTCTATTGGAAACAGTCTCGCTCCATTGGTTGCAGGATTTTCATGAAAATGACCAATCTGTCCCTTTCATATAGTTATCTTTGTTATTGTCATGGCTTCTCTATTTAAATTTTCTACAGCAGTGATTCACTACTTTGGTTATGCCATATTCCAGGGTGTTGCAAGTCACTTCAGAGGGAAGGGGGAATGTCACTTAATTCTCAAATCCAAATAAATTTTCATTAACAATGATATACATCATTGGAGATTGGAGGGTGGGTAGATTGTCATGAAACCAAACCAATAGTGACAGGTTTAGTGATTTTAAGAAAACTGGCAGTCACTATCCTGTGTTTTCAGGATGCCAAAAGCAGTGTGACATTTGCAGAATGAATCTTATCTAGGTTAGTTCAAATTTTTCATATGGCATGCCAAGATAAGACAACTAGGTCTAAGTACTAAAGGTGAAGCTCAACACTTCTTTTTACACTTGAATGGCAGGGAGGATATTTAGATACATTCAGTGTTTCAAAATATGTTTAGGATGGTATTTGCATGCGATGTGTAAGAAAGTCTATGAGTGATAAGCCAGGTAGGGTTCTTTGTATGCCCTGGCTGCCAACAGGCGGTCAGGAGGTCATGATGCCTATGGTCTTTGGGTAGGTCTGTGGTCAGGTTCTGAACAATGATGAGATACATCATAAAGTCAGCCTTGATGAACATCCCCTCTGATACTCAACAGCTAAGTTTAATCTCACATCCCAGGAGAAGGAAGTGTCCAGAAAGAGAAACCAGGACATAAAACAAACTTATCATTGTGTCTCAATAAAACAAACAGACAAACAAAAACAACTTTAAGGAGCATTTTGTTCCCTTTTACCTTATTTTCTCTTATTTATTTTTATATAGCAGTTAATTCCCAATAAACAACCACATCATGCAAACTCCTTTTTTTAAAAAAAAAAGGGTTATTATACCACAATATACATATATTGTGCTGTTACACTAAACTATTGTTTACAATAAACTATTGTAACAATTGTGACTGCTGAAAGAACATGTAACTTTTTACTCTTATAATTTACAGAAGAGAAATATGGATTAACATCAAGTGTTTGATCTGTTGTCTTACAGTGCTACCTTTCCTTTTAAAAAGATATTTCATATTTTATTTTTCCCCACTTACATGTAAAAAACAAATTTTTTTACAATATTTAACATTCATTTTTAAAATTTTTGAGTTCCAAATTCTCTCCCTCCCTCCCCTCCCTCATCAATGAGAAGGCAAGGAATTGGATAAAAGTTATACATGTGCAGTCATGCAAAACATATTTAAATATTAGTCATGTTGTGGGGAAAAAAAGAGAAAAAAAACAAGAAAAATAAAGTTCAAAAAGTATGCTTCCATTTGCATGAAGATTCTACTAGTACTTCCTCTGGAGGTGGATAACATTTTTCATCATGAGTCCTTTGGAACTGTCTTAGATCATTGTACTGCTGAGAAGAGCTAAGTCATTCATGATCGATCATTATACAATACAGCAGTTACCATGTGCACTATTTTCCTGGTTTTACTCACTCCGTTTTGCATCAGTTCACATAATCTTTCCAGGTTTTTCTGAAATCACCCTGCTTTGTCATTTCTGATAGCACAATAGTATTTCGTAACAGTAATATACTACACCCCAACTGATGGGCATCCCCTCACTTTCCAATTCTTTATGACAACAAAAACATCTGAATGTTACCTTTCCTAAGTTTCATTATTTGTATTCATCATATATGTTGTTCTTTTGGTTCTATTTTTTTGTTCTGTGTTAATTTCTATGAGTCTTCCTTCCCATGCTTGTCTGAATTCTTCATACTTATCCTTCATTGGGGTGCAGTGATATTACATTTCTGTACCATAATTTGTGTGTATATTTTCGAACCAACAAGCACAAAATTTGTTTCTAGCACTTTGCTCCTAGGAATATTTGGACCCATATGTGTCTCTTCTGAAGGGCAGCTTGCTTTTCAGTGTGTCCATCATGAACTGCCAAATAAATCAGAAACACATGGATTCACTTCCTACATCTGATTCCTATTGACTTTGTGATCTGGACAAGTGACTTTAATTTCTCGATTCCATAATAAAGTCTCTAAGACTATAAATTGACCAGCAGAGAGAGAACACCATCCTAGACTTACTTCTTTGGAGTTTCTCTATAGCAGTGAAAACATGTTGTCATTCAGCTGTTTTACAGTCATGTCCAACTTTTGGTTACCCCATCTGGGGTTTTCTTGGCAAAGACACTGGAGTGATTTGTTATTTCTTTATCCAACTCATTTTACAGATGGGAAATCTGAGGCAAATGGGGTTTAGTCACTTACCCAGGGTCACCTTGCTGGTTATTATGTGAGGCCAGATTTGAAAGATGAGTCTTCCTGACTCCAGGCCCCTACTCTATCCACTGCATCACTTAGCTGAATAATTAAAAAAAAAAAATCTTTCCATCTAAGCTTAGATGCTTAAAATTAACATTACACCCAGGCCCTTACAATAACCATGTGATAAAGGTAGATAATTTTGTGAAAAGAGTCTATTATGAACTATTCAGTAATGTCCCACCTGCTAATTCTTTATCAGTGGTATGCTGAGAATTCATTTGTTATCTCAGAGAGGCAAAAAGAATTCAATCCAATTCAATTTTAAAAAAGCACTAAATGAATGCCTACTGTGTGTCAGGCACTATGATCAATATCTGGGGATGCAAAATATATACCAAATAAGTCCAATGTAATATTGTCAGGGAGACAGCTCCAGTGCTGAGGGATATAAACAGGTGTTAGATGCCAGATAGGGAAAGTGTCGAAGTTTTTATTTGTTTGTTTATCCTGGAGGTAATAGAGCCATTAATATTCCCTAAACAAGGGAATTAATAGTCAGATCTGCACTTTGGGAAATGTTAATTTGGTAGTTAGATGATCCTCTAGGTGGCACAGTGAGTAGGGGACCAGGCCTGAAAGTCAGGAAGACTCTTCTTCCTGAGTTTAAAACTGATCTCAGACACTTACCCTGGGCAAGTCATTTAACCCTGTTTGCCTGAGTTTCCTCATCCTAAAATGAGCTGGAGGAGGAAATGGCAAACCACTCTTGTTTATTTGCCAAGAAAACCCCAGATGGGGTCACCAAAAGATTGACATGACCGAAAAACATTAAGCAAGAGCAACAAAGCCCTTTTCAGGGCTGCTCATGAGACTTTGTTGTCCACCTTCCACTAGACTCTCTCCTGTGGCTTCAAGAAGCTGTAGCATGTACAGCAGCCACACCCTGGTAAATTGTCTTTGCAGAAGGGCTAAACCAGGTTAAGGGTAAGTGATGGGCCTCAGGCCTGCTGGTGAGTATGTCTGTCCCAAGCATGTGAAGACTTCCCATCCTGCCCCACTCCCTACGCCACGAAAAAGGAGAGGGGGATGCAGTCCAAAGATGAAAACAGTTTGTTCCAATGGCCATGAACATACCTGAAATAGATGCTGTGGAGGACTTAGAGCCTGGTTGGATATTGAAGACCCCAAGGTCATCAACTGCCAACTGGATCACTGCTAGTGGTCCTGACTTGTGTCATGCAATCCAACTCACATGACTGGAAAAGAAAGTGAAGCTGATGACTTTGTGTGACTTTGCCTCACTTAAATCCAATTTATGCAGGAGTCAAGACCTCACCTATAATGCCATAGGTCCTCTTCCAGAACAAAAGACAAACAGCAGTTGTCATAAACCCACCCTGGGACTGTAGCTAGAGACTGCCTATGGCTTTAGGAGCTAGAGAACAGGTAAAAAAGACATAACTAGGAGGGGGCCACAGTCCTAATTTAGTTACAAAAGGTATAGAATCCTGAGCAGGGTAGTAGAAATTGGATCATGGATCTCTCTAACACTGAAAGATACATCATCCCTTTACAGCTTCTACCTTGCAGATTTCATGTGCATCACTCTTGTAGGAAAGGGTTCTTTCTGAGAATGAGGTACCTTGGTGATGTACTGAATTAGAGTGCTGGGCCGGGAGTCAGGAAGACCTGAGTTCAAATGTAGCCACGGAGAGTCAGATATGACTGAAAAACAAAAAGTCTGAATTTTAAACCGCAGATTCCCTAGAACTACAAATATTCACTGAGGCAAATACTCTCATTTTACATATGAGGAAACTGAGACCTAGAGGAGTTAAGTGATTAGCCCCATGGAAACTGAGACCTAGAGGAGTTAAGTGATTAGCCCCATGGAAACTGAGACCTAGAGGAGTTAAGTGATTAGCCCCATGCCAACATCTAACAAATGAGCTAAGATTGGGAAAAAATCTCTTGATTCCCAATCCAGGAATCTTTCCATTCTACTACCTTACTTCCAAGGTTTAACTCAGGCATAAGAACTCCTTCATGGATGCACTGAATGTCATCTCTGTTCCTATCAAGCAATTCATAGGTCAGTTCCACCATGCTGGCTTTTCCATATATATATGTATATATATATGTACATATATATATGTCTATATGTATATGCATATATATATTTTTTCCATATTGTTTTTGAATTTTCATCTTTGAGGCCTGATGTGGTTTTCATGACTCTAATGGTGTTATTTTCCACCTACAACTTGTTCATCCTCGCTCCTCGCTTCTGCTCTCAGGTAGGAATGCACACTCTCACCCCCAGTGATCGCTTTTGCCTCTCTTATGAACTGCACCTGGCTTCCATTCCACTCCTCTGCATTGCCTTACCATTGAGGTACTTGGGATGTTTGCACAGTGCTTTGCATTTGTTTGTATTTTCTTACTAAGTCATCTTTTCCTCCATGTGTTTATCAGTCTCTTCTATTAGGTTACAAGCATTTTCAGGGAGAGGGCTTGGTAAAGAGGGTGCACTTTTGTTTCTGTGTAATATTTTGTGGTCATTCAATCATTTTTCAGTCCTATCTGACTCTTTGCAACCCCATTTAGGGTTCTCTTGGCAGTGTTCCTGGAGTGGTTTGCTGTTTCCTTCTCCAACTCATTTTACAGATGAGGAAACTGAGGCAAACAGGGTTAAATGACTTGCTCAGGATCATACAGCTAGTATATGAGACTGGATTTGAACTCAGGAAGTTGAGTCTTCCTGACTCCAGCCCCTGGTGCTCTATTCGCTTAGCAACCGAGCTGCCCCATTATAGTACTTACTTTACCCAAATTCTTGAAACACTGAAAATAAATCAAATTTCAGTATATTGCATTTTTGTAAAACCACCTAGAGATCTTGGTTTTGATAAGTCCTGAAGTGGTTCCCTTCTCTTTTCCTAGAAGACTTTTGTTGATACAAGTAATCACATCAGAACCTGTTTTGTGCCTTGGGATTTGTTTATTGGATTGTCAAAAGGTGGGTGCATATGGATCCCTCTGTTGTCAGGATTCTGTCACTCCCTATCAGAAAAGGTTAACTAACATTGACTCCTCCTGTTAGCAAAGACTTCCAGTATCCTATTGTAATTACTCAGTGTAAAAGACTGATTGATCTTTTGCAAGGCTTTGATGATGAACACTTGGATGAAAAGAAAGGAGGATGTATTAAAAATGTATAAAAAGTGGATGTATTCAGAATTAGGATGCTTTAGGTTTAATCCTAGTAACTTGTACTTATGCTTTCTTTAGTAAGCAAGTGATCTAACATCTCTGACCTTCAGCTTCCTCACTTGTAAAACAGAGGAAACTGAAGGCCTGAGTTCCAGTTCTTTCTCAGCTAATTATTAGCTATTGCCCTGGGCAAATCACTTTACCTAGCTCAGTCTCACCACCACCCCTGTCTGTAAAATGACCATCATAATAAGTACCTCCCTCACAGTTTTGTTTTTAAGTTCTCAAATAAATTCTCAAATGTTTGTAAAGTGCTTTGCATACCTTAAAGCACCACACAATTGTTAGCTATTATTAATAATTCACAGGGTTGTTGTTTTAAATGAACTGATGCATGCAAACTTTGAAATGTGTATGTATGTACATGTACCTTAAAAATGCTTGTTATCAGTCATATTTAAGTAGTAACCTATCCTACTTCTGCAAAGTGATTGGGTGAATTCCAGACATTTCTTAAAGAGTGGAATTTTTTTAAAAAATGGTAAAATATCTTTCTTTAACACTTGGATAAATCGATGATTTTATTCTTGTGGATACTTCTCTAAATGTACACACAGCATCTCACCCTCACCTTCTCAACCTGTTCACTTCTTGTCCATGATGTTCCATAAATCCTTCTTCACCCAGCATTCGAGAGGCAAGTTTCCCTGGGTCCCTTGACATTTTGAAATGTCTGGATTATCACCAGGATTCCCAAGTAACTTGTCTCTTGAAAAGCTTCAGTGCTCATTTCCGCTGCTGCATTTGGTTTAAAGGGTTTCAAAGTCATATGGTGACACAGGTCATGATTTTTACCACTAATTAACCTGAATTGTTATAGCACATTTTGCCTGTAGTAAAATCATAGATTAAGCATATTTTTTGCGATAGTGCCTGAAGTTAAATTTGGAGTGGGGGAAGGGAATATGAAAAGATAGATAAGGGATGTTAAGAGAATTCCTTGTGCCAGATTTCTTCATCACTGAAGAAAGTAACCACTGAGTAGATTTATTATGACTTTTTAAGGATTGATGAATAAACCATATAAACAGGGACAGCAATTTTATCATCCTTGTAAAATCACCTCATAAAAACAGTCATCACCGCTGGGCAGTTTTTCTCTTAATGCAGAAGGGTAATAGAAACCAATCGGCAGGCCCGATTAGCAGATTGTTTTGTCCTAGACTTGGCAGGGATCGCTATCAGGCAGGTTAGAAAAGCCAATAACCTGCACGATGTCCTCTCAGTCTCATTTTAAAATGCTGTTTGTTTTCTCCATCCAGGGAAGGAGAAACAACCCTTTCTAATCTTCTAGGATTTATCACAAGGTGACCAGAAGCAAGGCAGGGAAATATTTGCCTTTTCTAGGGCAGAGCTTGTTTATTCTTTCGTGTGTGTGTGCGCTTTGTTTTGTTTGTTTGTATTTTTGAAAGACCTGAGGACTGGTGGTCTTTTATGAACTAGAGGTGCAGAGAAGGGAAGAGATCTTGGCGAAAAGGAAGGTCAAGTTCAAAGCTTCTTTTTCCTCTGGGCTCAGGAATAAGCAAAGGCAAAGAGAACCAGACAAATGAACAGGCATCTGATGATTAAGCCCTCCCACCCCCGGTACTTTTTATGTACATAAGTAGAAGTCACTCAAGCAGCTGCAGCACATTAGTTCCAATAGTTTACCCGGCAGCAGCTTTGTAGCTCTGACCAAAGCTGTGCTAACGCAGTCAGCCACTTCCTTCCATGTTCATTTGCCATGATAGCTAGCAAGTGATCTTTGGCAAGGGGACTGTGAGAGGGAGGTGTGGTGATGTTTAATAGGCTTCCGTGGTGCAGCAGCCGGCTTGCTTGCTTTTACCGAGATCCTTGTCAATCTCAGAGGAAAGACTGAGGCCGGCAGCTCGTCGGAATAACCCGTGTTGGAGTGGCAGCTCTGTACGTTGGTGTGGACCGCATTTGGTGAGAGGCACCGGGGCAAAGGGAGAACCACCCCCGGGCACTGGCACTTGCTCCTGGGGCCGCAGCCGCCGCACCGCCGCTGCCTGCTGGGCACAGTTGACCAAAGGAGATGGCTCAGCAGACCTCAAGCCCAGACACCTTGACTGTACCTGAAGTGGATAATCCGCATTGTGCAAACCCGTGGTTGAATGAGGATCTTGTGAAATCCCTCAGGGAAAACCTGTTGCAGCACGAAAAGTCCAAGGTGCCCAGGAAGTCGGTGTCTCCCAAGCTGTCTCCAGTGATTTCTCCTAGGAATTCTCCCAGGCTCTTACGCAGGATGCTTCTGAATAGTAACATACCCAAACAACGCCGTTTCACCGTGGCACATACATGGTAAGAGTTGCGTAGATTACGAGGAAGTGATCCTGGCCAGGGCGCTTGCGGCTGTCCCGCTCTTTGTTCTTTGAGAGAGAGAGAGAGAGAGAGAGAGAGAGAGAGAGAGAGAGAGAGAGAGAGAGAGAGAGAGAGAGAGAGAGAGAGAGAGAGAGAGAGCTCTGAATTTTCATCATTCCTAACTTATGAGTTATCAAGGCGCAGTGTCTATTTATTTGAATCAATTAAAGAAAAAAATCACACAGGTGTCCAAGGCAGGGCAGGAATCCCTAGGACGGTTACTTTGGATGGTTAAGGGTGGGTAATTCTTTGAAAGTTCATTTCCTTTTGCAAGTTCTTACAAGAAAACTGGATTCGAGAAGCCAAATAAGAATGCAGGTTCTCTTACGCACGCAGTGACTTTTCTTTGATTTCTTCCATACATTTCATAAGCCTTGCCCTCCAGCTCCCTGAACAAAAAAGAACCAGGAAAAGGAAAAAATAATACCAAGACACACACCCACCCCCACCCCCACACCCACCCACATACACACACACACGCACACACACACACACACACACACATACACATATACACATATACCATACACCATTCACACACACAATTTGAAATCTGTGCTATTTACTCCCTGAATAAACAGGTAGAGGTGTAGTGGTATGGTGTGGTGTGGTGTGTGTGTGTGTGTGTGTGTGTGTGTGTGTGTGTGTGTGTGTGCGCGCAGGTGTGCACACATATGTCATCAGGGATTCAGTGTAAAATCACACAGTACCTGAAGTAGATTTTTAACATAGCAGAGCCTCAGTGAGGTGAGCATGGACATATTCAAATAAATAAGACTTGGGAACTGGGATTATGGACAAATGAAGAGATTTTAGCAAATGGGAAGGTCAAAGTTTATCTATCACTCCCTTATGTTTCCCCCTCCCCCCCATTAGCAAAAAGGCAAGGAGAACCAGAGGAATGAAATGGCATCTGATGATTAAGGTATTATGTTTAGGAAGTTGTGGTCTACTTAAGGTAATTAGTAGGAATGAGTCCCAGAAGCTGACATTATACCTTTTCAACATTTCCTAGTAGAATGACTTCAAAAAAAGTGGAATAAATCTGACTTGATATTTACATAGCTGTTAGTGACCTTTCAGAAATGCACACATCTTGTGTATGTATGCAGTGTATGTATATAGATATGGAAGCACTCTTTGAAAATGGAAAACCTTGACTGTTTCATCATGATTTTCAACTGTTCTCTTTCATTTCGCCTTGTTTTGTATTTTGGTTCTGTTTCCAAGGGCTTTCTTTACACTTTTCACCATTTGTAAATTTGATAGAATGGGAAAAACAGCAAACCTAATATCTTGTTGCAATGGCAGAGGGTTTACACAGGAAGAGTTTCCTCTCTGTTTGAGGAAAGGGAATTCTTTGCTTCCATCACTGAAGAGGTTTAGTATTGCCTTACACCTAGTCCTGAATAACACAACTATACATTGGCATGTGTAATGTTTATAAAATACCTTCAGATATATGGAATATAGAATTTAAATCATAAAGATGATCAACACCCTTCCAAAAAAGATAAAAAAGAGTTAATATCCAGCCCACTAACAAGAAAATGGGCTCAATTATTTTATTCATTTTCCCATAATAAAGTGAAACTATATGATTGTAAGAAATAGATCACCTCTAAGGTATGTACAGCAAGAAATAGATTTTTTAAAAGAAATCCAGAGTAGTGATGTCATCATAGAAGGGAGCATATCAGATCAGAAGAATGTTATGATGCTGTCAAAAAGTAGACATAATGAGAGTGTCCCTTTTGAATACTGAAGAATATGGGGGAGTGGGATTCACTTTATCAATAACATTCATAGTATATGGAACATTGAAGGTGTGCAATAAATGTTTGTTGACCAAATGTTTCAGAAACCATATAGCATCATGGAAAAAGCACTGTTTGGACATAAAAAACATGGATTGGTGTCCAAACTCTGCTGTGTGGTCTTGGTTGAATCATTTAACCTCTCTGGGCCTCAGTTTCCTTAATTATAAAATAAATGGTTTAGACTTGATGATCTCCAAGATCCTTTCTAGTTCTACATCCTGTTATCCTCCACCCATTTTGAGGGTAATTAAAAAAAAGAGATGTCAATTAATTCCTTTTTTTCTTTCAAGAAGAAAGGCAAATTAAGGCTGATTCTTCTCTGTGTAAGATACATTGTAGGAGATAAATATGTCAGGAACTAGTGCCTAAAGAAAAGAAGAGATTTATGTTAGGGAAAAATAGTCAAGAGAGGGATGGAATAGAATTGAAAACCAATGGTTGTATAGCAGGGAGGCCAGATTGAATTGAAATGAAAATTGACTGGATTTTTAAACAACCAATATCTGGTATCAGTCAGATGCTTCTTTGAATCAGTTTCTTTAAGTTTTACCTACAGGTGAGTGGGTGACCTTAGTTCATTTGGTGCTTAATTTTGGTTGGAATTAAGCAACCTAGAGTTCATTTTAAGGTTATCTGAACTATTTAGACCCCTTGAGATGTAAGTTGGGCAGGAAATCTCACGAAAACAGTCTTTCTCTTGAAATTTCTGGCACTTCCTTTGCTGGTCTTGTTTGGAAAATCTCCAGGAATAGTTTTTCTACCAATATTTCATTTAAGTGCCTCTGGTCCCAGAACAGAGAAGGAGAAAGATGGCACCAGAAATGGGGCTGGGGGAATAGAGAAGGAGAGAGAAGAAAATATGGACATCTCATAGCCTTAGGAGGAGTTCATTTCCCCAAGATATGTACATATCTATCGAGAGAAGTAAAGTGTCATATTTCCATGTGAGTTGGTTCACTGAATACAAAGATTTTAACATTCCCCACAGGCATCTTTGGACTGAAGACCTATACTTTTTTCTTTTTACTATTCATGTTTCTGTATGAAATATTATGCAGAAAAAAAAATGTTAATTTCTTTAAATTTCTACTTTCATATAGGGTTTTGGGTTTTTTGTGAAGCTTCTTTCTCATTGTTCTCCCACATAAATTCTCTACTCTAGTCAAGTTGTTTATTTATCTTTGAGTAAAGCCACTGTGTACTTTCCTGCTTTGGGATCTTTGCCTGCTGCACTGTCTCCATAGAGTGCTCTCTCTCTCTCATCAGTGCTCTTCGCTAGTTAAAATCTGACAACTGGAATCATCAGATCATAGTTTAAATCTGGAAAGGACATTTGTTCACCTAGTACAATCCCTTATTTTATAACTGGAGAAACTGAGCCCCAGAGAGATGAAGGCACTTGTTAAGGCCACAAAGGTCACAGTAGTTGTCAGAAGCAGGCAAAAATCTGGTTGTTCTGACCACAAATCTATTGCTTTTCCCACTGTAAAACATGGTCAAACAATGTCCTTCTGGCCTTAGCTCATCTGCAAATTCTTCCATGTAGCCTTTTGTTACCACTGAGCCACAAGTAATCTCACCTTCCCCTAACTCGTTGCACTTACCATGGACTGAATTTTTTTGTATTTGACTGTTACGTTTCATCTTCCTATTAGAGTTGAAACAGAGAAAACAAGGTCTAAACTATACACATTTTCATATCCTCTGCAGTGCATAGCACAGTGTCTTATATAAAGCCTTTGTTCAAAAAACGTTTATTGGACAAACGAATGAATACCTGAAGTGATCTTATTCCAGGGCTCTCTCTAAGGTGGACTTAGAGAGAGAGGTGTGCATGTCCAAGAGCTCTGTTCTTTTCCTACCTCTTTCTGTGGAAACATTGAAAATCAGATTGAAATGAGTGCCAAGGTCAAATCTTCAGGCCTTTTCACAAATGACCTTTTTCTCTAGGGTAGAACTATAAAACACCATTCATGGCACCACACAGAAATCCTGAACAATGACTAGAATTGTAATTTTATGGGATAATGTATCCACTGTGTCAGGAACATAAATCTCTCCTGCTGCAGTGTTGACATTGGGATTAGAGATTCTTCCCCTCCTCCCAAATATCCAGCATTGGAACCCAGAACTTCTCTAGCTCTACATCTCCAGTAATCTCCCACATGGACATGAAAGAGAAGTGGGGCAAAGGGGGAAGAAGGGAAGGTGTGGGAAGCCAAGGCTCAATGCCAGTGTCCACCAGTGGTTTTCTAGGGATCATCATATAGAGAAATAGTGGGGAAATGGGCAGAAGGACAAGGGATTCCCTCTTTGGTTTCTCCAAGATGTTGGTGAGGGTTTCTTGTTTTGTTTTTGTGTATTTGCTTAAAAAAAAAAACTCTTAGTACAAGATAAAGGCTGGCATAGGGGATAGTAGGAGGTTTTGGGCCCAAAAGGGGCAGAAATCCTCTGTATTTTCAAGGAACATCCAGTCTTTTCCATGTTTACGGTATTTTTTCCACAGGTGCAAAATTTGACAGACAAATAAGCTGAAAAGATGAATAAAACTCTGCGTTACTGGAATATTTTGCTGCTTTATCCACTATAGAACAATAGAACTTTCACACCACTTTTGAGATTGCCAATTCTAATTGAGCCAGTGAGCTACAGACCAATAAGAGTGTGTACCGTAGACTCTTGGTCACATGGGGTTCCCGATAGTCACTGACCAGTTGTCTAATAATTGCTACCAGATGGAAGACATAGCCTAAATCTTGCTGTGGTGATAAATGAATTGAATGGATATAAAAACATTTTTGTGTTGCAAAGATTTCCCACCTGTTTTTTGATGTTATCATCTGTAACTAAATTGCATTATATATCAAGTAATTAAATATTGGCATTGGGGCATCAAAAATATAAACTACTTTTCTAAAAATAATTATGTTCACTACAATATATGCTGACTTATGAATTTTACATTACTCAAACTCATTTTATATATAAGATACAAATTGATTTCTAAGAAAACCAAAAAATATTTAAACAAATATAAAAAAAGCAGGATCAGAAACCATAAAAATTACATAATTTTTTCTTGTTAACTGAGACACTTAAGTTGTTTCTACATTGCTAAATGACTGCAATTTTGGTACCCTAGAGGAAAGGTCATATCACCCCACCCTAGTTATAGCTCTAAAATGGATTACACATCCCCACAAAGAGTTCATGATAATTCCCCTATACAACTTCTCTTTTGTCGTTTCTTTATCCCTCTCTGACCACTCCCAGAATGCACTAGGACATCTCAAGGTTTCAGTGGCATGACTCTCAAGTCATTTCCCTAGCTGTCATACCAAATACACTGCTGTGGCTCCCAGGCTCCCCCCACTTAAACTGATTCATTCCTGAATCTCACTCTCAGGATGTACTCATACTGCGATTACTGACTGTCTTTCTATGTTCCCACCCTCATAGTTCCCAGACCGACCTCCTGAACCGTCAGTTTATGTGCATCAGCCCCAAGCCTACTCTCTCATGATAACATCTTGTCCTCTAAGTGGAAGTACAGACACTAAATTCCATTAGTGGTTGCTGAGATTCTAGAACTTTCAACTTAGAGTTGGAGGAGAGTTTCAAAATCATCTGGTATTAGTAAACCCAGGGCCAAACTTTATGAGACTTATTCAAAGCTTAAATAATACACTTAAGGTCAAGGTAAATACTAGTAACAGCAACAAGAATAATAAGCTGTATTTATTTATGTAGGACTTTAAGGTTTGCAAAGCACTTTACATCTATTTTCTGATTTGGTTCTCTCAATAATCCAATGAGGTAGGGGGCACAGTGAATGGAACACTGGACCTGGAGTGTGCAAGACCCGAGTTCAAATCCTGCCTCAGGCATCGACTAGCTGTGTGTCCCTGGGTGACTCACTTAAACGGTATCTGCCTCAGTTTCCCCATCTGTAAAGTGAAGATAATAATAGCACCTACCTCACTGGGTTGTTTTGAGGCTCAAATGAGATCCAATCTCTAAAAATGCTTAGCTCACTTCCTGGTATATAATCTCTATGAATGTTAACTATCAATGTTGTTATTGTTTAAATTAGGGATAAGGATAGTGTCAATCTCAAAAGGTTGTTGTGAGGTTCAAATGAGATAATAATTGTAAAGCACTTAATACGAGGTCTGGCATGTAGCAAGTGCCATAGAAATGTTAGCCTTTATTATGAGATACTGTTCGTGTTCCCATGTTACATATGAGGACACTGAGGCTAAGAAAAGTTGTGGCTTTGCCAGAATTGCAGAACTGGTAACTGGGGAAGGATTCAAAGTGAGATAGTCCTGATGCCAAGTCCACTCTTTGTCCACTCTGCCATCTGGCTACCTAGGTAGATAAAGAAGCGGCTTTCTTGAGGGGCACCTCTTTAACTCCCTCTTTTCTTCTTATAGCCTTCTAAGCTTCTGACCCGCATTATTTTATGCCCTCTCCCATTCCTGCGCCTTTGCTCTGCCATCTCACATGGCTGTAATTCTCCCCAACCCCAGTCTCCACTTTGGAATTTCCTTCCGTCCGTTGAGGACCACTTCAGGTGCCCGCTGCTGTTCCCCTCAGCCTTTCCCTGTCACCATTTGGAAAACCATTCTCTTGCTCCTTGACTTTTTCCTAGGTTTTGAATGGTCCTCTTCTATGCACTTAAAATGTTCTTTCCTGTTATCATAGTTATTTGTGTTTCCCTTCTCCCACTTCATTTGACTACAAACTCTAAGAATCTGGAGTTGTCAACTCTATCTTTGTATTGCCAGACAGTGATTGGGGTGATTTCTTTTTTCTTTTTTTGTACAAATTTATTTATTTTGGGTTTTCAACTTTCACTTGCACAAAATTTTGAATTTCAAATTTTCTCCCCATCTTCCCCTTACCCCCACTTCTTATTACCTTTTCCTCCAATCAGCCCTCCTTCCTATCGCCCCCTCCATCCCTTCCCCTTTATTTTTCTGTAGGGTAAGATGGATTTTTATACCACATTGCTTATATGTATCTTATTTCCTGTTGCATTTCCTGGTTAAAACCCACCTCTAACATTCATTTTAAAGATTTGAGTTCTTCATTCTCTCCCTCCTCACTCACCCTCATTAGAAGGCAAGTAGTTCAATAAAGGTTATACATGTGTGGTCATGCAAAGCACTTCCATAACAGTCATGTTGTGAAAGGCTGTATTTCCCTCTATCCTGCCCCACCCTCCATTTATTGTTTTCTCCTTTGACCTGTCCCACTACCAAAGTGTTTGCTTCCTATTACCCTTTCCCCCAATCTGCTGTCCCTTCTATTATGCCCCCTCTCTTTTCCCTTACCCCTGCTTTCCTTAGAGTAAGATAAACTTCCATACCCAATTGAGTGTGTGTGTAAGTCCCTCCTGAAGCCAAATCCTGTGAAAGGAAAGCTCACTTATTCTCTCTCACCTTCCCCTTCTTCCCCTCCATTGTAAAAGCTCTTTCTTGCCTCTTTTATGTGAAATGATTTACTACTTTCTATCTTTCCCTTTCTTTTTCCCTCAGTACATTCCTGTCAATCCTTAATTTTCTTTTTTAGATCTAATCCCTTTGTATTCAGCTCACCCTGTGCCCTCTGTATACATATGCATACAAATATGCACATGCACACACACACACATTTCCTCTAACAACCTTAATACTGAGAAAGGTCTCATGAGTTACAAATATCATCTTTCCATGTAGGAATGTAAACAGTTCACATTTAGTAAATGCCTTATGGTTTCTCCTGTTAGCCTTTTCATGCTTCTCTCAGTTTTTGTATTTGAAAGTCAAATTGTCTATTCAGCTCAGTTCTTTTCAATAAGAATGCTTTCAAGTCCTCTATTTCATTGAAGTTCCATTTTTTTCCTTGAAGTATTATATCCAGTTTTGCTGGGTAGATGATTCTTGGTTTTAATCCTGTCTCCTTTGACCTCTGGAATATCCTAAGCCCTCTGATTCCTTAGTGTAGAAGCTGCTTAGTCCTGTGTTTTCCTGATTGTGTTTTCACAATACTTGAATTTTTTTCTGGCTGCTTGTGAAATTTTCTCCTTGACTTGGGAACTCTGGAATTTGGCTACAATATTCCTAATGGTTTTGCTTTTGTGATCTCTTTTGGGAGGTGATTGGTGGATTCTTTCCATTTCTATTTTACCCTCTGATTCTAGAATACTGGGGCAGTTTTCCTTCATAATTTCTTGAAAGATGATGTCTAGGCTCCTTTTTTTATCATGGCTTTCAGGTAGTCCAATAATTTTTAAATTATCTCTCCTGGTCAGTTTTCTCCAATGAGATATTTCACATTGTCTTCTATTTTTTCATTATTTTGGTTTTGTTTTATAATTTCTTGATTTCTCATAGAGTCATTAGCTTCCATTTGCTTCATTCTAATTTTTAAAGAAGTATTTTCTTCAGCAAGCTTCTGGACCTCTTTTTCCTTTTGACTTATTGTTCTTTTTAAGGCATTCTTCTCCTCATTGGCTTTTTGTGCCTCTTTCGCCATTTGGGTTAGTCTAATTTTAAAGCTATTATTTTCTTCAGCATTTTTTTGGGTTTCCTTTAGCAAGCTGTCAACTTGTTTTTCATGATTTTCTTTCATCACTCTCATTTCTCTCCCCAATTTTTCCTCTACTTCTCTTACTTGGTTTTCAAAGTCCTTTTTGAGCTCTTCCATGACCTGAGACCAATTCATATTTTTTTCTAGAGGCTCTGGATGCAGGAGCTTTGGGTTTTTTGTTTTTTTTCTGACTGTATGCTTTGATCTTCCTTGTGACCAAAGGCAGAATAAAATACCTCTTCACCAAGAAAGTAAGAATCTATGGTTTGTTCCTTTTTGCACTGTTTGCTCTTTTCCCCAGAGAATTGCTTGATTTTTGTGCTTTGTTCAGTGGAGGTCTGCAGAAGCAGCCTCCACTTCAGTAGTGGATGCAGCCACTCCTGGGTCTGGGGCCAGGGCCAGGGCTGGGGCCAGACCACGCTTCGCTCCCGGTCAGATGATAGACCCTTCCCACTGACTTTTGAAGCTGTGTTTTGTGTTTGTGGGTTGAGATGTCTGGAATATTTAGCAGCCCCCAGCAATTCAGTCCCCTAAGGCCTGTTCCCATTCGGGTCACTCCACTTGCATCCTGGTGCAGTAGATCCTTCCCATTGACTTTCCAGATTGTCTTGGGCTGGAAATTTGCTTCAGTCTGTCATTTTGTGGCTTCTGCTCCTTTAGGATTTGTTTAAAGACATTTTTTACAGGTTTTTTGATGAGTCTGGGTGGAAAGTTGTAGCAGATCCCTGTTTCTACTCTGCCATATTGACTTTGCCTGATTGATATGATTTCAACCAAGGCCCAAGTCAATAAATCTTTTATTAATCTATATACTATGCATATCCTGTGACTTACAATGGTTAGAAACCATAAGACAAAAGGTGAAGAATGATCACTGGGGAAAATGTGTAAGAAATTTAAATTACCATGATATATTGCATGACCTTTGTTTTAAAGCAGAAGCAGAGGTAGCAAAGTCTCTGGTTTTGTTACTGTAAGATTGGGGAGGAAAATACAGGCTGTCTCTTAATCCCCTTCTTCGTGTTGGGTATCTGTTAAGTAAAGACAAACCAAATCTCAAACCTCAAATTTATTTAAAAATAGTCATTTTGAGAAATATAAATGTTATGATTGTACATGTATAACTATATCAGATTGATTGACTTCTTGGGGAGAGGGGATAGAGAAGGGAAGTAGAAAGGAAAAAATTAGAACTCAAAATTTATTATAAAAATGAATGTTGAAAATTGTCTTTACATGTAATTGGAAAAAATACTTTTGACATTAAAAAAGAAATACGAATATTAGATAATTTTTTTAATATAAAAACATTTAAAGAAAGCATCTAGCCTGAGAATTTGAATATTCTTTTGCTATGTTTTAATAGAAAGGAAACCACTGAAATTTCTCTTCAACCATCATTTTTAAAGTGAAACATTTTTTAATTCATAAATGAGCCAAAATACTTTATTTTAGGATCCTTCATTTAAGAAATCCTGCAGTTTACTAAAGCACCTTTCCAGTGCCTTAGCATGGTGGAATGATGCCCCAGGTTATCAAAGATTATACCAAGAGAATCAGGTTCTGGCAGATCTTGGAAAAGTATAAAATGATCATAGATTTAGAATCTCTGAGATTCATTTTACAGATGAGATAACTGAGGCCTAGAGAGACAGAATGACATGCAGAGTCCACAAAGGTAGAAGTCACATTGAACTCGTTTTTCCTACTTCTACAGCTGGCCCTTTATCTGCAAAGCTTGACAGTCTCTCTGTTTATAAAGGAATTTAATATTAAGAAATTTGATGTTTAAATTTAACATTGACAAAATTTACTCTTTATACAAAGTGATAACTGAACTCAGCACATTTAAGATAAGTAATTTAAAATGCACACTACTCACTGCCAAACTAAGATCTTTAAATTACTTTTTTAAAAAATGCAATAAAGTCATGAGTAATCACACTTTAGAAACATAGAACAGGAAAAGACCTTGATAACATTCTAGCCAGGTGGTTTCCATTTAGTGAAACCCAGAGAATTCAAAATGATACTCTAAAGGGTTCATACTAAAAATTCTTCAATGGTGCCTTTAGCAGTAAGTAATTGTAGTGTAATGTGAATTTATATAAATTACTTTGGAAATTCATAGCACTTGTTAAAAAAGGGATTCTGGGGGAAAATATTATTTTAAAGGGTTTAATGATATAGTGTAGACACTGATATATCAGATGAGATAATAATTGTAAAGCACTTAGCACAGTACCTGGAACATAATAGGTACTTTTTTTCCTTTCTTCTTTCTTTTTTCCTACTTTCTTCCTACTTTGTACTATACAGATTCTAGGTTTTCTCTTTCTTCTTGTTATGCTATTTGACTGTAGGATAATAAAAATGAATAATTCCTTGGATTTGCATGACATTTTCTTTCTCATCTAGCTTCCAACAGAGGCACTGTCCTTACCTTTCTTTCATGCCCCCAATCACCATCCCAGAACCTACCTCAGGTTGTAAGGACTTCCAAGAGGGATTTCTTGCCTTGCAGGATTTAGATGGGATGGGAGTGGTCAACTCCATTCTGTTCAGTGGGATGGAGGACCATAAGGCTACCATCTGCCCTGCACTACAGCTCTCACAAAGACCATAAACCTATTATATAATCTAATTATCTCTAGACCTTTCTCCTACTGATGGACACCCCCTCAATTTCCAATTCTTTGCCACCACTAAAAGAGTTGCTATAAATATTTTTGTACACACAGGTGCTTTTCCTTTTTAGTTTAAATCTCTTTTGGATAAAACCTAGTAATGGTATTGTTTGGTCAAAGTGCATGGATGGTTTTATAGCCCTTTGGGCATAGTTCCAAATTGCTCTCCAGAATGGTTGAATAAATATACAACTTTACTAGTAGTACATTTTCCCACATCCCCTCCAACATTTGGCATTTTCTTTTCCTGTCATATTATTCAATTTGAGGTGTAAGGTAGTAATTCAGAGGTGTTTTTATTTGCATTTCTTTCACCAATAGAGATTTAGAACATTTTTTATGTGACTATAGATAGCTTTGATACTTTGTCAGAGAACTGCCTTTTTATATGCTTTGACTGTTTATCATTTGAGGAATGGCTTTTATTTCTATTAATTTGACTCCATTTTCCATATGTTTGAAAAATGAAATCTTTATTAGAGAAACTCACTGTAAAAAAACCCACAATGACAATGACCAAGTATGCATTTCTCTCCATTTCCATTTTCCCTTCATTTATCCTTCTCTCTCTACTTTTACTCTGTCCATTCTCAAGTCTTTAACTTCTGACTTTTACCGCCCCCCCAAATTGCCCTACCTTCTATCAGCTTCCCTCCCACCCTTATCTCCTTTCATTCCTACTTTCCTGTATGGTAAGATAGATTTCTACACCAAGTGAGTGTGTATATTATTCCTTCTTTGAGCCAGTTCCAATGAGAGTAAGGATCATGTGCTATACTTTGCACTTCCCCCATTGCTCCCCCCAAACCCCCCCACTATAAAATCTTTTTCGGGACTCTTATGTCAGATAATTTATTGCATTCTACCTCTCCCTTTCCTCTTCTCCCAGTGCATTCTTCTCTCTCATCCCTTAATTTTATTTTTTTAGATATTTGTACCATCACATTCAATCCACACCTCTGCCTTCTGTCTATACGTACTTCTAAATTCCTAATAATGTGAATATTTTAGGAGTTATCAATATTTTCCCATGTAGAAATATAATCAGGTAACCTTATCAAATCACTTATGATTTCTCTTTCCTCTTTACGTTTTTATTTGTCTTTTGTATCTTATATTTGAACTATTCAACTCCAGTCTTTTTTTGAAAGTCCTCTATTTCATTGAATATCCATTTTTTTGTCCTGAAGGATTATACTCAGTTCTACTGAGAAGGTGATTCTTAGTTGTAATCCAAGCTCCTTTACCTTCCAGAATATCATATTCCAAGCCCTCCAGTCCTTTAATATAGAAGTTGCTTAATCTTGTGTTATCCTGACTATAACTCCACAACATTTGAATCGTTTCTTTTTGAATGCTTGAAGTATTTTCTCCTTGATCTGACAGGTCTGCAATTTGGCTACAATATACCTGGGAATTTTCATTTTGGGATCTCTTTCAGGAGGTGATTGACGAATTCTGTCAATTTCTATTTTACCCTGAGGTTCTAGAATATTGAAGTAGTTTTCCTATGATGTCTAGACTTTTTTTATCATGATTTTCAAGAGGTCCAATAACTCTTAAATTATATCTCCTATTTTTATTATCATTTTTATAATAATATTTATTATATTAATTAATTAAAATTAATTAATTAAAAATAATAATTATTATTATATCTCCTATATCTCCTATTTTCCAGGTCAGTTGTTTTTCTAATGAAATAGTTCAGTCTTCTATTTTTTCATTTGTTTGATTTTGTTTAATTGCTTCTTGATATCTCTTAAAGTCATTAGCTTCTTCTTGTTCAATTCTAACTTTTAAGGAATTATTTTATTCAGTATCTACTTTTCCATTTGGCCAATTCTACTTTTTAAGGAATTCGTCTTTTTCTTTTCATTGGATTTTTGCACTTCTTTTACCATTTGGCCTATTCTGTTTTTTAAGGTTTTACCTTCTTCAGTATCTTTTGTACCTTCTTTACCAAGCCGTTGACTCTTTTTTCATAATTTTCTTGTATGACTCTCATTTTTCTTTCCAATTTTTCCTCTACTTCTCTTACTTGATTTCTAAAATCCTTTTTGAGCTCTACCATAGACTTAGACCAGTTCATATTTTTCTTTGATGCTTTGGATGCAAGAATTTTGACTGTGTTGTCTTCTTCTGAGTGTGTTTTGAACTTCCTTGTCACCATAGTAACTTTCTGTGGTCAGAATATTTTTTCTGTTATTTGCTCATTTTTCAACATATTTCTAGACTTTTAATTCTGTACTAAAGTGGGGTTCTGCTTCCAGAATGGAAGAGACACTGTTCCAAATTTCAGGTTTTTTTGTGCCATTGTTTTCAGAGTTAATTCTGGAAACCTGCAAGTTTTTGGCTTTTTCAAGGAGTTATAATCTAGCAAGAAGTGTGTTTACTAATTTCCTGAACTATGCACTGGTTTGTGAGTAGCCACAGATACTCTTTCCAACCATGGAATTGTGAACAGGGTCCCTGCTCCCCTGTGGCCCACACTCTACTGTGCCATTGCTTCTCTTCATATAGGGACTGTGACCCAGATCCAAGTACAGGCATACGTACAACAGAGTTCTGCCCCTGGTGCCATAAATAGAAACTCTTGTAAATGTCTTTCTGACCCATTGTCTGTCTGTGGGCAGAGTGCCTACTTTAAGTGCCTTTAGTAGACTCTTGCTGTCTGTGGCCTGAAAGGTCTGGAAACCACCACTGCTTCCACTGATTCAGTCACCCTGAGACCTGCTAGGGGTTTTCTGGGGCCTGGTTTGTGCTGCCACCCCCCCCTGCTCTGGACTCCATTCTTCTCCCACCCTGGTGCATCAGACCTTTTCTGCTGACCTAAGTTGTCTTGGTCTGGAAAATTGTTTCACTCTGTCATTTTGTGGGTTCTGCTGTTCTAGAATGTTTAGAGTCGTCATTGAAAAGTATTTGGAGAGGTTTGGGGAGAGCTCTGATGAGTCTCTGCCTTTACTCCACCATTTTGGCTCCACCTCTGAACTTTTCTATGTTGCTCCTTGGGATCAGCATGGGAACTCCTTGAGAACAAGGACTACTTCTGTTTTTCTGTTGGTATCTCTAAGATGTATCACAGTGATTGACACATAGTAAGCACTCACTTAAAATGATTTTTCATTCATTCAGTCAGTCATTTTTTAACCATATGAAGGTAAAAAAAGGTAGGCTGTCATGGAGACAGTTTTTTCAGATGAGAAGCTGTTGCAGAGACTGGTTATCCTTACCCCTAAAAGACAATGAATGGACCAGTTAAGACTAGATCCTTACTCTCATGACTCTCATCCAATGATCTAATAAGATTATTCTAATTATTTTGCATATATATATATATATATATAGTAGTTTTTATTTTTCCCTAGTATAGTGTGCACCTTGTTATGTAAGTTAAATATGTCTTCCTTTGCCTAAAAAGGGTGTCATTGCTATAGGATACATTCATATTTAGATAAGTTTTTAAATAGTTTTTGTGGAAAGAAGAAAACAAGCATTGGTTAAGGGTCTGCTACGTGCTAGACACCGTGCTAAGGCATAATACCCACAGAATAAAAAAATCACCCAAAAGAAAAAAGCCACTATGAGAATTTGCAATCAGGAGGATAATCGTAAGTCACATACTCCATAAAGCTATGGCTAGGAAAGCCAAAGGCAGGTGCTGGTATTTTGCCTCAGGTTAATGAAGCTATAGGAGCAACCAAGTGATGAAGTGGAAAGAGTGGTGGTCATTGAGTCAGGAAGACCTGAGTTCAAATTTCACCTCAGACACTTACTATTTGTGTGACACTTAATCTTATTTGCCTCAGTTTCCTTATCTGTAAAATGATCTGGAAAAAGAAATGGCAAACTACTCCACCATTTTGCCAAGAAAACTCCAAATGTTTTCATGAAGAGTCAGACATAACTGACATGATTCAGCAAGAAAAAAAAAACAATCAAGCTATGCAAGTGGTATGATAGGACCTGGTCTTATTTATAAACAAAATATGCTATTGAGCATGTGGTATGTTATGAGTTGGTAAATACTGAACATAGTGTCTTTTGCACCTAAATAGTCCTATCCCTATCTAATACGTAGCCTGAAATTTTACCATTAGTGTCATTCCTTTAATGAACAAACTATCTTTTTCAATTGCAGTCATTCAGAGTTTAGTAGGTGCTTATTTATTAGGTCACTCATTTCCTGGATAATGATGCAATCAATGTAAAGGATCAAGGGGTCTGTAGAAGCTGTGTATTCTGACCTGTCATCTGACAGGACACTGAGGCTGAAGTGACTTACTCCAGATAATAGAACCGGTGTCCAGCAGAATATGGATAAGGACCAGAGGTCCTTTCACTCCAAATCCAATGGATTTTCCCACTCACTGTAAAGCACTGCCTTTCCTGAGTGGAATTTAAGAACCCAACATAGTGATTGCCTCAGAAATCATCAATACGTGTTCAAGTCCCTGTTTTAGTCAATACATTTTTATTAAGGACCTACTATGTGTTAGGCATTGTGCTAATCTTTGGAGACACAAAAACAAAATGGAAAAATCCTTTACCTAAAGGAGCTCACATTCTGATGGGATGTGGGGAATGTTAATATGGAAATAGCTATGTACATACCACATGTGTACAGGGTATATGAAAAGTAATCTTGGGAAGGAAGGCATCAACATTAAGAGGAACTAGGAAATGGTTCTTCCAGAAGATGAGATTTTAGTTCAGACTTAAAGAAAGCCTGGAAAGCCTGAGAAGAGGAAGGAGAGCATTCCAGGGAAAGGGCATAGCCCAGAGTAGAAGTTCTGGGTAAGCTTCTCAGTAACCCACATTACAGAGATGTCATCTAACTGGTTGGCTGAAAAATTTTCCCACTAAGTGTTCCCTATAGCAATGAAATTACAGGTCCAGTAGAACAAACAAAACCACCAAAATGCATTTTTGTAAATACATTTCAGAAACTTACTTCTGAAGTCAACTGATCACCAGAAAGAATGAGATGTGGCCAGTCTAGCATTTTGGATTTTTAAATCATAGTACTTTAGAACTAACATACTCCTGAATTGTGTTCATGGCAGGCTCTGTGGACTCCAAAGTTTGGAATCCAAATCATCATTCAGATGCACATGAAATGGCTTTTCCTAAGTCTTCAGTGTCCCTTCTGATTTTTAGAGAGGGTTCTGCCCTACAGAGTCTTAGACTATTCATCCCCCTTCCTAGCACAAGACTGGAAAGGCTTTATCATATGATACTGTCCAAATTCAGAATGGATCTAGGGGTGTATGAATAGGAAAACGAAGGTGCTTTGAAATAATAAAATTATAGGAAATCTTGATTTACCTTTTATTTTTCTACCCTGAATTTGGGAAATGGCCTGCTCTTGATCAGTTAAATTCATTCAAAAGACTTAAAACAATTGACCACACAATCTATTAAAATTCAACAAAGTAGGTGTCACATAGAAAAACCATAAAAAAAAAAAATTCCCATATTGTCTCCCTATCCCCTTCCCCACTTCTTCCTAGCTGGCAGAGAGGAAAAAGAATAATCAAAGAAACCACATGTTTTGAGCCTGTCAAATTTACAAATCACCAAGGGAAGCAGAAAGGATTGGGATTGGATCCCTAGACCTATCTCTTTGGTACTAAGTTTCTATAGTAGCTATAATTCCAGCGTCCCTCACTTTTGCCTATGTTTGCTAGTCTGGCTGGCATCCGCAGTGCCTTTCCCTGGCTCTGGATCTTGATGTTCCTAGCTGCAGCTTTCCAAGATCTTAGTCAGTTTGTCCTTCCTGCAATAAGCAACAGGAAACTAGCAGTAGGTGGCATGTGGCCATCTATGCCTAAAATGAATGAGAAAAACCAAACCACTCTACAAGGGCAAAGGAAAAGGAAATTCAGGAATTCTGGGAAATAGGTACCCACATACATATTGTAACTCCTCAATTATCCTGCTAATTTATTTTCCCCAAGTTAACTTCCAGGAGGTATCAAAAACACTTGTTATATGTACTTTAAGAAAATGGGTTCTTAACCTGAAAGTCCACAGACAGTTTTATATTTTGAAATTTATATTTCAACATAATTGGTTTCATATGTAATGCTTAGTATTATATTTTACCCATTTAAAAACAATTCTGAGAAAGGATCCGCGAGTTTCACCAGACTAGCAGAGGAGC